>VZRI01005808.1:79460-121286 GCA_013397515.1 Upupa epops | reverse complement strand
AGGCATGGCTCGATATGCCCAGAACCCTGCTGCCTCTGTCCCCACCAAGATGCTGTATGCTCTGCCACTGAGAGACTCAGAGAAGCCTCTGATAAGAGAGAGAGAGAGAGATCATAAATACCAATCTCCTAAGCCTTTGGCAAAGAGAAAGAGTCTGGGGATCTGTTATATTCTTACATCTAATGCTGTTATTGCCTCAAAAAAGAGCTCCCAAGCCAAGGGGAGCCAGAATCAAATGAGACGTACAGGGGAAGCTAACGTCTGCTAGAAGACTGGAAAAGGAACTTTTCCACAAGCATCAAATGTCTATTCTGTGCTGTATATCTGTTGCCACCCACTCTCCACTACCTCTTTCCCTTCTGGAAGTGGGGTGCAATTGTGTGTGTGTGGTGGCTTTATGGTTATGAGTGTTGGGGTACACTCTATTGCCCCATAGCTCTCATCTAAAGCCAAAACCTGATGTGTTAGCCGTCTCCCATTTCTCTCAGACTGTGTGTAAAGGCACTGTGTACAGTTTCTGGTTTACCTTTTTGATTTTTGTACTTATTTGGGGATTTTTTCCTTTTCTTATTAGTGATGGGTTCAATCTTTTCTTTTTAGCAATGTTGCTCCACTGTTGAATTCTTGACGAGAGTTGGTTGCTGTGCTTGAATTGCAGGCACCAAACCAAATTGATTTAGGCCCTCACTCTAATCCATTACATAATTATTGATACAGTGGGATCTGGCAGGTCAAACGGGTAAATTGTTCCAAACACAGAGGGAAAGCCTGAAAAGTCTTCCTTGGTGAAATGTATCTTTACTTCATTATCTGATACCAAACCTTGCAAGGTAAGATCACATACAGTGTCAACTGCCAATCTAATTAGTGCTCTAACAGCCTGATGAACCTCTGTTATAAACCTGGGAATTTTAGGAGCAAGAATTTTTGTCCTTCATATTGCTTCATCTCTTTTTTATTTAGTCAATTACAAAAAATTAAATGAAGAAATCTATTGCCTGCAAGAACTAGGACTAGAAGAAACTGTTCTTCAGGGTAAATGTCTTGAAATACCATGCAAAGTTGATGGAGACAAAATTCGGATGGTGACTAATGCTCTTCTAGGTTGGAGTCTCTCCAGAAGTCTTGAAATCAAAACTCTTTGCCAGCCAGCACCTGCTATGGCAAGATGCAACTAAGAAATGTATGAGACAACTGATGCATTTAGTATGACAGCACCACTTGGGATGTTTTCGTCTGTTTTGAAAGAGTTCAGTCAAGACTGGATCATGCATTTGCATAACAGGTAAATCTTCAAAACATTTCCATAACCTGCCAGAATAACTCTCTTCAGCTAAAAACTACCTTGAATTGAGCCTAATGTGAATGAAGCAAAACCACTTTCCATCAAAAGTAACCATGACGCAAATTGTTTTATCTGCATGTAACCAAGGCAAGGAAACATTAACCAGCTGGTCCCTATTCAAAGGCATCTGTAACCATCTGGAGGGAGCCCCAGACTGCAGAGCAACAGCTCAGTGTGGGACCAAACTTGACTCAGTTTGTGCCTGCCAGAATCAACACTCAGCGACTGGAACATGTTCAGAATCTCTTTTTAACATTTCTCCAAATAGGCATCACTGCAGCCTTATTCCTATGACTCAAATGGGAGTTGTATGATTGTATGGCAAAGGCTGGTGTTGGATGGTCCTGTGACGTTGGTGGTCTCGGCATATGAATTTCAATACTTGGGATCCATCCTGCATGATGGCTGTTCTTGCTGAGGTTGAGTGAGGTCTTGATGTCATAAAAGAGGTCATTGCCTATTTGTATTTGCATTTTAGCACTTCTATACTCTGGAAGCTCCATATTCTTATTGTTAATATTTCAGGATAAATCAGTGTTTAACTACATTGGCCTTCATAATGGAGATGAAGATACCTTGCTTTAGCTGAACTATCTGGTGAAATTGTCTTGCTTCTTTTTGTATACGGAGTTTGTTCTTCAAAGTACTTAAAATGTGAATCGAACATTAGCAGATATATTGAAGTTCATCCCAAATCACCTCAAGTATGTTGCAACATCTGCCTACTGTCTGCTGTGAGCACATGAACCATTAGAGATGCTTTGCTCAAGCACTTAAAGGGCTTTCAATGCACCTATCATTTATCCTATTGTTTTGTACCTGTAATTAACATGTGGATAGAAAACAGGTGACAAAAGATGCAACTAAAACTACAGTTAATGAATAAAATTAACAAATAGGTATACAGTCAATTTTCATGTTACAATGGTTTTCGGTATCTCTAAAAAATGACCCTTCAAACTTCTCTCTAAAATGTTGACACGGAAAATCTCAAAAAGAATAGTGGTGCCTAGGCTGTCTCTGTTGCATCCAGCCAAATGAATTCACCTTAATCAGACCTGAAGAAATTGAGTCCAAATGATTAAACCTTTACACTCTTTGCTGACCATTTGTTCATAGGAGAAATCAGTCCCTCTGAAACCAGTGCGACTGCCTGTAGGTGTAGCTAGCTATTGATATGACTGAGAGTTGTGCTAACTAGCTAGATTTTGGAAAGTTTCTTCTATCTCTAGAGACACAAATCTGACTGTATGCTGTGGTCACTTTGCTCAGTTTGTTAGGAATCTCTGTGTATCTTCTTATGCAACTGAAAAGAGCTGAAAAGGTATATAATACACTAAATACGTGGAATGGTAGAACACAATTTTTTTCAAGAACAACACTTGTGTGGTCCTTTTCTCAAAAGGATCTAAACAAAGTGTAGTTTGTTGAGTTTTGATCATTAAATACCCTCTTTCCTTGTTCTGCATTCAATTATTCAAGACTTCTGTGTGAAGGACCATTTAAAAAGTAGCTTTATGAGCATTCACTTCATTGTGTGACAGACTTTAAACAGGAAAATAATGCCCCCTAAATTATTTGTTCCCTTCTGGATTTTCAAGTCAACTCAAACTTTCTCTGGTTTTGCATGAGTTTGAAATAATATGTGTTGTTTGCGAGGCTTTTGTAAATCAAATCACTGCATCTCTTAAAAAGAATACAAAGACCTTGCTGCACCTGTAATCATAGAATAATTCATATTGTAACATCATAGGATTAATAATGCATGTAATTATAATATACAATTTTCTTTAGGCTTTTCTAATTATAAAAAAATTACAGATAACATCAACAGTGTGATTCTGAAATACCTCTCATTTATTATGTAGCTTTCTTAATCAATGCTCTGCCACTGGAAATCAAGTCAGAATGTTATTATGTCTCTCCTCTTGGATTTAATTATGGCAGTAACTCATGGCTCAAAGTCTGAGCAAACACACCATGCAGTTTGTAGCTTTGAAGAACTGCTATTAATCCTGCCATCTACCTGCCAATGCAGGCCAATGAAAGGATTTTAAAAACCTATGCCTCAAGATGAACACACCCTTTCACATGGGCTTCAGGTGCGGTTACAGGGATCTCATCCACTTCAAACCCAGTGGAACATCTGCTCCTGGGAGATGAGCTCAAGGTGTACAAATCTCTAAACATTTTTGCCACCCAGACTGAGCTATTATCTTGTACCTTTAATCATTTCAGGATGTCAGCTCTGCTCTACTGGTAGCCAGGAGTTGGGATAGGGCTTTTATTATACAAACAGGCTGTTGAAGTTGTGCATCACTGCCTCTTGCATTATTTTGGAATAACTTTCCATCATGACTCTCCACCCTGACAATTAGATGCAAATGCACCCTTCCAAGAATTTGAGTTAGTATCAGGAACTACTTTTAGTTTGGCAGCAGCAAGAGAGGATGTCTCTCTTTCCAAAGCAGAAACATGCTCAGACACAAGCTAGTGACTGGAAGGACAGAGTTGTCAGGAGAAGCATGAGGTGGAGCATGCAGGAGAGTGAACACAAAGAATGCTTGGTTTTTAAAGCTAACTCTTTTTAAAAAAATCATGTAATCCAGAAGAAAAGCAGTTGAAATACCCTAGACTACTATCTGCAAGTGCCTGTGTCTTTCCAAATGAGTCTAAACCAAAATTAAAGAAGATTCCCTTGTCCTCTCAAACTACCATCTTGAGCATTAGCTCTCTGTATGCCCAGCATTTTGAGAAACAGTAAATTGGAAAGATCACCACCCTGGTTATTTTGCTGTGTGGTTTATCTGAACTCTCCAGAAGTGCAAGGGCCCCAATATCTTCTGCTCACTTTCCTGGTTGGCAGGATGGACTGACAGCCAAATCAAATGTATCATTTGGGAAGCTACAGGAAGCAACCAAGGGAACTTTCACACTTGACTGATGTAGCTCATATCTGTGCTGCACTGTGGTGTGCAAGGTTATCAGAAATGGTCAGAAATGTTTTTCTTTGCTCGTAAGTAGTATTTCTTCAGGATATGCCAATTGCTTGAAATGGAAAGTACTGGTAGGAAAGGCTAAGCTTTAGCAGATCAGACTGTTTGAAAGAAGTGACATTTTCAAAATTGATATTCTGAAATTGCCACATGCCTTCTGGAAAAAGAAATAAAAGATTGGTGTTTCAGGGAAACTCCTCAAAACCAGAGACATGAAGTACCGTGACTGACCAGTCTGAGACGTGTGTGTGTGGTTTCAGCTTGCTAGCCCTTTCTACATTGGGACATTTTGACATCTCTAGAACAAGTTTGTTTGGCTCTGATTTCTTTTTTACATTTCTGAGAGTTGTCTGAGGCAGTAATTGTTTCCTAGTCCTGGTTTCCAGCTTATTTTCCAGCAGAATCTAAGATCCTTTGCACCCCAGCAAGCCAGACAGGAGGGGCCAAAGACACAGCAGGACTGGTACAAGATGTCTTGCTTCAAACAGGAGAGGATAAGAGAAGAAAAAACGCTTGGGCAGGACCTCAGGCTAAGTCTGCAGTAAAAACCTCTCTTCAGTATCATCCTTTTTAGCCTTCCAAAAGCAAGATCTCATTTCAAGCATCTAAAAAAGCAGTTAAAACTTCTACTGCAGAGGCCAGGGAGTGCAGTGGGCTCTGCTGCCCTTTTAAAGGTAGTTGTCTATTTTAGCTGCAGGGAGGGGCTCTAGGAAGATGAAATATCAAGGATATTTATGTAGCTTGACATAAGTTTGTATGAACACCTTCATGCTCATTTTTCTTGGCAGCTCATTAATCTAAGGGAAAAGCCTGAGAAATTAAGAATAATTAATCCAAATCACTCTGAACAGTGTAATTTAGGGGTTTTTTTTTTCAGAGATTGACATTATTTAGATTGAATCCTGGCCCAAACCCACCCTTAGCTCCCATCCTCAAACACACAAGAGTATTCAGTGGTTTATACAACAAAATCCACAGCCCACTATTTTCTAAATCTGCTTTGAAACTCATCACAGGAAATCAGCTTTACAGCAATCAAGGAAAATTGGTAACACTGCTGTATTCCAGTGAAAAGCTGTAGAAAGAGCCTCCTGTATTACGGATTGAATTCATTCTGCTGTCTAGCACCAGGGATACAGGAAACAGAGACTTCCTCTTCCAGCATTCAGATCTATAGTTGTAGGGAGCAGTGCCCTTGGTGGCAATGTACTGTGGTGTCAGCTTGGAGCAGCAGAAACCGGGGTAGAAGAGGAGAGGGCTTCTGGATGCAGTAGTGTGACACTGACACAAGAGGATTTAATTTCAAGGGAGGAAGTGGAGCAAAAAATATTGTAAAATCTGGTTCCATAATGGTCTGTGATTCTGCTTTGCTGTACTTGGTATCATATTTGTGGTCTCAGAGGAAATGTCAGCTGGTCCTCTATTCGACACAAGATGGGGAGGAGGGTGGAGTGTAGTGTTAAAGTGAGAACAGGGAAAAGTGTGGATCCTGCATATATCAACAGGGACATGAAGAGCCAGTTCATCTCATCCTGCTTGCGAAGAAACAGTAAAGTATTTCTTCACACTTTTTTTTTAAAGCTGTTCTGTGTTTGTCTGTGAATACTGAAAACTTTGGCGTTTGTTTTGCAGTATGTGCCTGAAGACTTGCACACTCCCCAGTTGAGTGTCTCCAGTTCCTAGCAGAGCCCAGCCCTGAGTCGCTTTGTTCCAGAGTATCCCAAAACTCTCAGATGAGACTGCTCATAGGCTGCGGGAGGTAATTTGCTCTGGGAACTGAGATGAGAGCCAACCATACAGCATCCTTAGAGCAAAGAAGCGCAAAATGAAACTACAGTGGAGGGTAATTACTCTTTTGTAATGCTACAGGCTTGCCTTGCTGCAGCACTGTGCCATGAGATCGGTGCAAAATTGGAGGTTTCTGTAATTCCCTTTACTGTTCTCTGATGTGGAGGGAAAGGTTGTTTTCTTACAAAGGCAATCACTTATCCTTTATTTACTGTGAAGGATGAGGATGGGGGACTCAGATTCCCAGAGCTTTTCACAGTTGTTTTTGTTGTCTAATTATTCTGCAGAAGAGGTTTTCCTGGCAGCATAGGGCTGTGTCCTCTGCATGAGAGCTTGGGGAACTCCTGCCCTTGCAGAAGGTCTCTCTAGAAGTGAGTGTTTCACAGTAGGATGATACTGCAGCCCACGTGCCTGTTTCACTTTGTTTATTTTTAACGGTATCACATGAATAAAGAAATGTGCCTTCTATATTTTCCTTTGAGGGCAGATAATTGTGCTGCTTTTGCTGTTCATTATTGGCTTCTCATGCCCAAAGAAATTTATGTGCATCTGCCCTTTTCTTCAAAAAGCAGCCCTGCTGAGTCTTCCCAGTTTTTCAGTCAGTCACAAACACTGTTGTAAAGCCAGCACTGCTTTATGTTGTCTAAACAGATGTGGCTTGTCTCTTGTTCATGCTGTCAGTCCTATTGTTAAATTGCTTTGAATTTGCAGTGAATTGAAATTCTCCATTCCATGGAGAAAGAAGTTATTACTTGTAATTAAGATTATTGAATAGTAGCAATTTTCACTCTAGAGTTAATGAGTTATGATCGGAACATCTCCTTCCATTAGTTTAAAATATTCCCATAGTTATTCCGATATTGACATCAATTTATTATTTATATTTAAATAGCAGTCCACTTAAAACAGCAGAAACACACATGGCTTGACAGGCTACATTAAATTTATGGATAGCTAAACACGAGTCTGTGTCACCATACAGACTGAGGAGTCCCACCATGCTGAGTTACATGAAGATAAAAATACAACCTAAGATAAATTACCATGGATCACCGGTCTGATGGAGCTTCACAAGAAATTTCCACTTGGAACTGACACTGAGTGGGAAAGTAGCATGGCAAACTACTTTTCCACTTGTTTGTATCCACCTATCTACAATGAAAGCAACTCTGCTTCAGAAAATGTTGTGGCAATGTTTAAAGGGCACCACTTTAAGTTTTTTACTCCATAAGGAGGTTGTGGACCCGCCATGGCATATAGAAATGGTGCTAGAGGATGTTGTGTGCATCAGCCTGGAGAAACTCTCCTTTGCCCTTGTCTACTTTACACGGCAGTGTTTCAGCAGGGTGATTTCTGTGACCAAGTAGAGGGATGGGCTCCACTTTTCATCAATAGCGTTTAATTGATGGTGAGGTAATGGTAGGCACTGGGCTCCTGTGGATCAGGTAGAGAAGCTATAAAGGTAACATGAGAAGACAGGATGTTGAAAAAACCCTCTACTTTTAAGGTAGATTTTAAAGTGGTGAGCTTCAAAGGCTACAAACAATTCTTTGATCTTGCAAAACCTGCAAACGAGGCAGCATGTGACCCATGTCCAAACAATTGCAAGAAATCTAAATAGAGTTTTGAAGCATCAAAAACCCTTAAAAAAGAAGAAAAATGGTCATAATTTAAACAACAGCCCAAACAACAACATGGTTGTTGCCTTAGATGTTTTAGTAGACATTGTACAATAACTTATTAACTCAAAAACAAAGTCTGAATTCCTGAAAAATGAGGGAGGTGATGTTTAAAAAAAAAAAAGACCTGAAATAAGGAAGATTTTAGTTTATGCAAGTCTCTGAAAGATCACAGCCTCAAAAACAGAGCAAGATTTTTAGGTGGGAGGAAGTAATGAAAAACATTCTGAAATGCTTTTGGTTGTGGTTTTCTGACCTTTCCCAAGCACTCCAGGCCTGCACGAAATGTCAAGCTATGGAGTGGTTTTGTTTACTTTTAGGTAAAGCATGTTCAGGGAACATCTTTATGTGGGCAAACAACGCTTGGAGTCCTTATGTGGGCACTGCCATGGCCAGTCAACTTTGGGAAGGGTTTTCAGGCTACCATTTGACTTGATGGGTAAACCTGGGCTCACTTTTGCAGTGATGCTTACTGACCTGGCTCCTCATGGACTTGAATTAGATACCTCAGTAGTTTTGCCCATGAATTACTGACAATGCTGGGGGGGGAATAGGAATGAGCGTCACACTCATATTCTTTCCAGACTTGTTTTTGGTGCATTGAAACAAAATGGCTGATTCATTAGTTTATTTGCTATCTTAGAGTGCAGTGCATGACTGGAGGACATACCCAAGCCTGTGTGCCTTTCCTTCCTAATGTCCTATCATCAATTACAGCATCAGTTCCCTACGTTTTCTGTTTCTAAATACATCTGGAGTTTTGTTTTTAATTATTCATTGAGATAGTAACTTATTTTTTACCAGAGTTTCTGAATGTGCTCTTAAAAATCTTGGAGCCAACCTGTGACAGCCAGAGTCAAAACAGGACTGGACAGCAGAGCCTGCAGTGTCAAGGCATTCATGTAAAGAAACAAGGTAAGATTCAGCTTTTGTTTCTAATGCACTGTCTTGGGGTATCCTATTGGAATTTTGTAGCACAATTGCTTTTTATAAATGGATTGTGACAAGCAATTACACACCGCTCCACATATCTTAAGAAAGGAAGAACAGAATAATTGAAAATCAGTCTGAGAGAGCTCTCAAGAGGTCACTCAGTCCATCTCCTCACTCAGGTGAGATTGGCTTCACGCTAAGTACTCCTGGCGTATGTTTGCCTCACATGTTTTCAAAAATCTCCAGTGGCAGAGGTTCTACAATGCTTTCAGGCCTTATCACAGTTTAATGTTAGAAACTTCTTTCCTACTTCCTTACCTCTGTGCCCCTTGATGCCAGCATGGCACCATTACTTCTTTCCAGGCTCTTAGGGAGCAGAGGAGATGGTCATTTCCTTCCTACAGCTATAAGTCCTTCTGTTTGGAGACTGTCTTCATGATTTCTCTTAGTTTTGTCCTTTCTAGACCAAACAAATCCTATCCTTTTATTCCTTCCTCATAATTTATAGGGTTCGAACCTTCCCTCATTTTTGTTGTTTTCTTCTGACTTTGACTAATTGATCTGTGTCCTCCCTGAAAGCATTGGCCCAAGCCTGTGTTTCAGTGGCTGCATTTTCTCATCTTGATGTTTGTTTTGCAAGGGTTGTGCTGCTCATTGCAACAGGGTTTTTCAAGAGCTTTTGTTAAACCTGTCTTTGGTAAATACCCAGTCTTATGTCTGATGTGGTGTTTGGATAGGCAGTACAGACTCAGCTTCTTTGCTGAGCTTTGGTACCCTAAGGAGTGTTAAATTTTAAATGAGAGGAGCATATCTAATTCTTAGAAATACTTTTTACTGACCTGTGTTGGTTTCCAACAGCAGTATCAGCTGAAATTTCTCAATTAGTGCACCAATGGAAGTGATTTCCCTATTATTTGATGCAAATCTGGGCTGAAAAACCCTACAAATTTTGTGATAGGATAAAGGGCAATGGGTGTAAGCTGGAACACAGGAGGATCCATATAAATATCAGAAGGAACTTCTTCTCAGTAAGGGTAATGGAGCACTGGAACAGGCTGCCCAGGGGCGTTGTGGAGTCTCCTTCTCTGGAGATGTTCAAGACTTGCCTGGATCTGTTCCTGTGCAACTTGGTCTAGGTGATGCTAGACCTGCTGCTGTAGCAGGGGGATTGGACTAGATGATCTTTCAAGGTCCCTTCCAATCCCTATTGATTCTATGATTTAGGTACTGTGGGGCTTGGTCAAGAGGATTCTCCCCTCTTGGAAGAAATACAGAAACCTCCATGGTTTCTGGCAAAACATCCACCAGAGGTCACAGCCAGGTTGTTTTACAGTAGGTTTTGATCCCAGTTGAGTAGCATTAGGATGGTAAAGAGTTCCTTTCCTAAAAGCAGCTGAAGGAGTTTTCCAGTTATGTAGCTTTCAAAAAAGCCTCCTACAGCCTTGGTGTTAAGCAGCCCAAATGTCACCTGAGTGAAGTTTTCTTGAGAGAAAAAAAGTCAGCAGATAATGGCTTGATTTGCTTGGAACTTTGTTAAACTGAGAAGAAAAAAAAAAGAGGTTGCTGTTGGCTATCCTCTTCACTGAGAATGTTAACTGGGAGATAGGGATCCCTTCAAAAATAACTAATTATAATTGCATTAATATTTGGGTGTTTTGGATTCCCAGAGCTTTTGCTTGGAGCTGAGCCGATTCTACAGCTTGTGCTTGGGTCTCTGGAAAATAAAATGAAAGGAAATAGTCTTGCTTTGAGTATGTGAGCTTGAACTTGTGGCAACCACTTCCAATTTGGGATTTCCGATTTCTGCATCCAACAGATTGCACACTTTTTTAAGTAAGCAGGGTTTCATTTTTTTCTGCCATATAGTGTGATACCACATAAAGCAAGAGAAAGAAAAGGAAGTTGTCTAATGCTGGAATTGTTCTCCTATTTTCTCATACAATAGAATGACAAATTGTTTCCCTTGGCTTTCTGGAAAATATCTGACCTTGATACTTCATATTCAATTTATGTAAACAATTACAAAAGCCTCTGAGCCAACCAGAAAGGGATATGTCTTGAAAACCTGCAGGGAATGCACACGGGAATTTCCCACATGCTGTGGCAATCTTAAAAATGCCTCCTTGTAACCCCACAATATTAATGATTAACTCCAGAACGGAGAGCTTTTCCAGACTTTTGGTGAACCCAGGGTTTGTGTGCTCAGCTGTGTGTATCAGGGAGAGGTAGTAAAAAAGAGTAATTTCCCACTTGTAGTAACTTGCATTTAACAAACTATCTGCCACGTTTTCCCCTTGAAATTCAGGGTCTTCTGAAGATTGCTCAGCTGGCAAATGTCACGGTATGGGAAATGTTTTGTGGGTAAGCTGTGTGCTGAGATGCTCTTGCAAGAACGAGCTGCAACCAATCTTGTTCTTCACAAATTACTCAAAGACAGAATGGCTTTACTCAGGGCACCTACCCACGCACTGCAGCACGAGCCCTCAGACATGTGCTGAACATCACTGAGATCTTGTTTATACAAATCTGAATTTCAGTGTTGGTGTTAGCTTTGTGAATTTTTTCCATTACATTTGCTGAAGAAGAGAGAAGTGGCAGAGTTGTTCTTGAGAGGTGATTTCCCAGGGCAAGCAGGGCTTCTCATGCAAAGAGGTTCACATCACACGGTCTGTTCAGCTCACAGCATGGTGGACAGCACTGCTCATGACAGTTTGGAGGCGCAAGCTGTTGCAGCAATCTTTTGAAAGATGCTGAGTCCACACCCTCATCTGTCCACATCCTGTCCAGATACAGTTAGGATTATTCAGCCTCTTGGAACACTTCTTCATGTCTTTACTGGTTTTGTTTCATGTAGCGGTGTGGTGTATTAAGCATCCCACTGCCCTGTGTGTGGCGGTGATAATATTTGTATCACCAAAGCACAGCTTTTTAGGAAATTCAACCTGAGAGACCAGAGCATGGCTGTCAGGCCGAGTCAGTACTCATATTTACTAGGCCAGAACAAAATTATTTTGGAGTAACTTGTGGACAATCATACCTTCATTTTGAAGTGGTTTTGATGTCAATATATATACAAACCATTTAGTCATATATATACAATTTCATTACTTGTCTATCTGTCTATTTCTCTTCTGTGGGTGAAATAGTTTGTGTTTGTGGGGAAATGGCAGAAAGTCTAACAGATAAGGTGGTGGGTTTTTATGGACAGTCTGGGTCTCCAGTAAGCTACACTAAAAACTGTGTTTGACAGTGTCAAGCGATGGAAATAAGTGAATCTGATGATGTACTGCCAGGAAATGTTTCTGGTTATGAATCTTACATTATTTAATGACCATTATTGAAACTGTAGCTCTTTAGGCAGCTTACTGAATGAAAACGTTGGTTTCTGAAAATGAGGTTGGGTTCTGCTCCTTCTGGTCATGAGAACTGAATTTGAATTCAGATCCAAGGACACCTGGAAAGATTCAAAGCTCAGAGTGTTGTTTAGGAGAAAGAATAGACATCGTATCTTAAAACCAATGATGTTTCCAAAATACCCTCACAATACCTTTTAAAGAAAGGGAAGGGGCATGCTGTATTTTGTAATATTAAAAAAAAATGCATTAGTACAAATTTGCAGTAATAGTTTAAAGGAACAACCTGCAGTGATGGGTAATTGGGAGCCAGTGAAAACTCATCTGGGAAGATCTTGTCCCTTACAAGCTTATTTTGGACTTGCAATGTTCTGAGTATAATTTACTGGTCAGCAGCTAGTGCATTCCTGTAGATAGAAACATGCACACATATTGATTTCCCTTCTTCTGTGCCTCATATGCAGGGGATGCAGCTTTGTTTCAACCCTACTGACATTTACCTTTCCATCTGGCTGCAGAGGTTCACATGTTCAGCATGTCCATGCCCTGGGTCTGGTGGCTGGTCTCAGGCTAGATGTTGGTTATAATTTTTGTGGGGTATGGTTTAGATTTCAGCTTATGCTAGGGATATCTTGCTTCTCCAGACAGGATGCAGATATCTAGCTGGTCAGTATGGTACATCTCTGTATCTGCTTGATTAATGCTGGAAATGGCTCTGCTGCAGCTTGTACCTACAGATCTTTGTTCTTCAGTTGACTCACACTTTCATCCTCAGCAAGTTTAATTTTCCTCCCATGTATGATTTATTTCACTGTTACACCCTGCCAAAACCCAAACAAGCTTAGATGTATCTAATTACTGGCACCAAACTCATGAACTTTTGCCCCATTCAGGATTTTCCTTTTCCCATACATTCCCTTTAACTGGAGCCACATGCTGTCCCCATTCCTGAGCTGGTCATTTCCTGTAGGAAAAGGCAGAGAGAGACTGCATTGATTGGGAGAGGAATACCTGCAGTTCTCTGTGTGACCTCTATGAATATAATACTCCTGCATGTATTATGAGCATTTGTTAAACCCCTGAATTTTGAAGCATAAGAATTGGAAAAGCTTGTTTCCATATGGCACTCAGAAATCATGTTTATTTTTATGACATTGTAAGAGCTGCACCTTGCTGTCAGTCGCTAAGATAAAATGGTATCATATGGAGTTTGGAGTTCAGCAACTGACTTCTGTTCTCTACCCTGCTACAGATCGATCTTCATATGTTTTATTTCAGCTAGGATAATTGCAGATATAAATTTAAGTGTCTGCCATCTTTTACAGCTGTTGACTTCTTGTTTCCTCCAACATTTTCATACCAGCTAGGCCGTGTTGAAAATATTTCTGTGACTCATTCAAGAATTTTTCTGTTATAACTGCATTGACCTATAAGGAAGCCTCTAGGAAAAAGTAAACATCCAGTTTTACCCTCTTTTCCCCACATTGTTCTTAATGTTACATAACTATGGCCTGTCACCTTTTACTTGCTTCTTTCTAAACTGAAGGCTGTTACACTGCCTTAAATCTCTGCATATGGGAGTATTTTAGGCTGCTGAACATTGTAATTAACCACTCTGGACTTTCCAGGTTTTACTGCTTGTATGCTCTGCTCAAATTCAAGCCCAGGTACAGCAAACAGAGTTCCAGATGAAGGTCTTCTGCTAACTAACATCATCATAATGGCATTATTCACCCAACAATGCTCCTTTTTAATTACTGGGTTTTTTACTGTTGCTGTGCAGCAGTCCAACACATATGGGCAAATAACAGACACAGGCTTTGAAGCTCAAGGCACTTTTTCTTTTAAGGTTGAGCATCCACACTTTATGAAAACCATTCTAGTTACTTGACTGTAAGTCTTGAAAGGACTGAAGAGACCTGGAAATTAACTTTTAAATTCATGAGCTATGCCTGTAATTCCTGGGAGGAATTCTTGGCTCACTTAACTGTGGTGGCCTTGGTCCTCCTCCTTATGGCAGTGAGTGCAGGTGAGCCCAGCTTCAACCTGTGCCACTGACCTGAAGGTGAGGCTTGCACAGAGGCTGAACTACAGATCATCCAATGGAAGAATGGGTCCTACCTTCCTGCACCCCAGAGCTTTCTGTAGGGGTGGGACAGCCTGCAGAGGGTGCACTGCACAGTCAGTTAGGGAGGTGGTGGCTGGAGGACATGTTCTGCTACCACCACTAAACTGGGTTTTGTTGACACAGCAAGAAACTGAATTGTCACTGGCTGCGTAACAGCACCATCAGCAGAAATATCCCGCATTACACAGAGATTGTATTAGAATTAGGCAAAAGTGTCGTAAGCTGTGAGCACATTGAGCACACAAGAGTCTGTGAGGGAATCTAGTGGTTCTTGCTGAAGGTCTCCTGAAATGATCCACCCAGCTTATGGCTGCAATAAGCAGAGGCAGAAAAGACATGGTGTATAGACTACTGTGTGTTTGCCTCGTTGTGGTTTGGTCATGACCATGACTGAGACAGCTCAGACAAGGATTTCAATGTCAGAGATTTCAATTCTGATAACATTAAAGAGGCAGAAAACCTAAAATGATGCTGATATCAGTCATATGAAATCAGCATAAGGATGAGAAAGTGATCATCTAAGTTGGAGAAACTACCAAACATAAGACTAAAATGTTGATGATGAATGCACAGCCAGACCTGCCTTTGTATTACAATTCTCATCTGTCCATTTGTATGGTGAAACATGTCTTTCCCCTTGAATAGGTCTGAAGGGGCTGTGCAATGTCTGGGAGTTCATGATCCATGGCTGTCAGGAGAGACTGACTTTTAAATAAGCCAGCTGGTGATCAGATGCTGTGACTTGCTATTTATTTCGCAAATCATACCTGTGGACATGTTTCCTTAGCAAAGTCACTGATTGTGACAAATGTGTGTAACAAGTGCAGTCTTCTATTGATTCTCACATTCTATTTTCCGCTTTTGGTGGAAACAGATGGAATCCAATTTTCTCACAATTACTATTAGCCAAGAATAACATCACTTAAATTGGTGCGGGGGAGGTAGAAAGTTGCAACTACAAAACCACACAGCCTAAAAAAGCTGGATATTGAAATGTGGCTTGCAAGTAACCATAACTGATGTGTTATCCAGGCCCCAATTCAGGAACACACTTTAAACATTCTCTAGATTCAAAACATTATGTCTTGCTGACACTATACATGTGGTCTTCTGAAAAATAGGATGACCTATATTGTTCTTGTAGATTAGTCCCATGTCATGACCGAAGTGCAAAGTCTCAGGACATTTCCCACTAAAATTAAACCTAGAGTGATGTTTGCCATAGCTAATGGAAAGATATGCAGTCATATAAATTCACTGCTTACTTTGCAAGACATTAAAGGAAACTCTTCAAGAAGATATTAGTCCATAACTGGGAAAGAGGTCAGTCATTATGTATGCAAGAAATAATGTCCAAATATTCAGGTGGGTTTAGATCAAAGTGCTGTGAAATTAGAGAGGGCACATGTCCAGCTAATGGATGAGTACAGGAAAGAGAATCCTACACTGTGTGAATGTTATGGGCAAATCAAGTGTTTAAGGTTAAGGAATACTGTAAAAGTTTTTTGAAATCCCAACTTTATGCTGTTACTTTTCCATCGTGGTGAGCAATCAGACGATATGATCACAGGTATTGTAATTCCATTATTAAGTATGGATTCCGTTTAATGACTAATACGGGATTATTAGTTTCATCCTAGACTTCCTTCTGTCCTTTTCATTGTCACAGTGTTTTACCAATTACCTCAAACTACTACATTTCTGTTCACAGTGGCCTTGAAGAGAGGCATTATTAGATCTATTGTGCAGATACTGAATGGAGCCAGACACCTCTCTGTGAAAAAGGCACCAAGATTAGCTGGTTATGATATTCTGTTTCAGAGCCTTCAGCATTTTATAGTGCTATATGTGCTTGCAGCAAAGATGCATGGAAACTGTACAGCTGGTGTCTGTTGTAAGGCATCTGAAAAAGTGAGATGACCTGCCAGTGGTCAACCATACAAGACTTGCCCTGTAGTACATGTGCCTAATGAACCCATTTTTTGAGGGCAGCTCAGAGTATGTGGCAGAAGCAGCCTGAGGAGCTCCAGTTCTGTACCTGCATTCTGGGACTGAAGATACACAGTTTTTTAGAGCTGCCCTTTTAAACCCAACAAGTTGACTGAAGCTGTTTAAGATGAAGTGATTATTTTGACCAAGTTTGGGCAAACATTCATAATAACAGCAAAATGCATCTCCTACTCCTGAAACAATGCTCCTGTCATATTTCAAGCTCCAGAAGCACAGAGGTAAGCTGGAATATTTAATTTTGCCTTTTCACATAGCCATGACAATATTTGTCCTTAAGAAAGAGCAGAACAGCTTTTGGTGAAAGCTTTCCTCCAGAGAGCTCAAGGCAAAGCCCCACACAAACTCCACCCAAAAAACTCAACCAAAATGTTTTACAAGCGAAACCACATATTTGTGCATGATGAGGTGTTAGTCAAGCTGCCACTGTCCACGCAGTCACACTTTGCTCACAGCCTGATGCAGAATAATTAAAAAACGGAAATCTATATTCCTTTGTGCAGCATTTATCGTCTCTACAGGCACTCAGCCGGCACAAGCAATCTCTCTTCCAAATCAGGCAAGGAGAGCATGGATGAGGTGGCTGCTCCAGCTACCTCCGGAGCAGATGACTCAGCGGTGGGCATGAGCAGACCAGGGGGGTTTGACAAACCAGTGTGAGAGTTGTGTTTGGTTGGGGAGACAAAGCACTCACTTGTGGCCAAATGTTCTGCACTGTGGGAAAGATGAGTCAGGCTCTTCACACCTGATCCACCACCACTAGTTCACCATTAGAGTATAGAAGTGGCTGCAACCCCAGTTTGCAGCTGGCACAGACCGATTTTCCAACCCTTTGCACAGTCATTTGTACCAGAGCAAGATTGCTGAGTTGGCAGTGGGGTGTTGGGGCTGATGAAGTTTTTTCTGGAGGTGTGGGGTGACATTTCTGCTGCAGCTTTCCTGTACCCTCTTTGCCCCTCTAGTTCTTGAGGTGACATATTCTCCCTCTTGCAGTGACAGAGCCCAGGCTGAAATGTTGCAGTTTAGGCTGAGATTGCATCTCTGTTCTCCCCATTTCTTTGTTATCTGAATGTTTCACAAGAAATTACTTTGCAGGCTTAAATCTCTCTCATTAAACCCCAACAACGTAGGACATCTGATACACATTTAAATAACTTCCCTTGTTTAATTCACAGCCCTGAATATTTACTGAAATTAAATTATTAAGCACACTGGCATCAGGACATTTCCACACCTCACGGTTCGCTTTTTGATTTGTATCTTCCAACTCTAACAACAAACAGCAAGTAAGGAAAAAATTAGTTGGGGCAGTTTATTTTACTGGGAAGAGTAACTTTGTAAGCAAAGAGGTAACAGGCTTAGAATCTTAGGATCTGCAAAAACAGAGATGTTACAATGATCACAACCCTTACCAATGAGGCAGAAGCATAACTCTTTTACTGCTCTTGGTGTTCGTTAAATCTACAGAGGAAATTGAAGATTTTTATGATTCTATTAAAATTACTGTTCAACACATTTGAAAGGATGGCAGCGAATCATAAAGGGCAGTGTCTCATACATTAATGTTAACCTGGTAGTATCATTTATATTGAAATTTGGCTTGACTTTCAAGCACCATTTGAAAGGTTATAGCATGTGAAACGGAATTAAGCAACACAGCCAAAGTTTGCCCTTTTGGAATTTAAAATAAGGGCTTTGTTTTTCTTTCTGTATGTTCCCACTCAAAAAAAGGTAAAACAGAAAGTGCCCTGGGACTGTGCCTCACTCTACCTCCCACCATCCCACATCCCTGGTGTGTTGAGGGGGGGGGAGGAGGAAAAACAAAAGCAGGTTTAAAACGCAGACCCATAGGACAGGGCTCCGGTGCCAGAGGGTTGTTTCACCTTTACACTGGAGTGCCTGAAATTGGATATTCTTCTCTTTCTAGTTTCTATGTCTTGTATTTTCATGCCACTCTTAATTTTGAGCTGATGAAATCCTTTCCCATGCTGTCCCAACCTTTACCTCTCACTTTGTTTTTTTGAAGCACAAACCTTGTTTAGCTAAGCTGTCCCACTACATACGTGTGACTGGCTCAAATAACCCTGCTTCAGTCACCTCTTTAACTTTTCCAGGAATTATATGACAACCTACCATCCAGCTTGCCAAGTGTTTGTAGCGCAGAGTGTCAGCAAACCTGACATAGCTTGGAATGTAGAACTTGCATGAAAACATACTTATTCTGAGGGGGACCCAGGAACAAACCAATACAATCCCAGCTATCCTCATCCTGACTTGACCCCAGCAAATGTATTTTTTTACTGAGGAGAGCTAATTCAACAGAAGCTGTTAGGCTTTTCTGAGAATCTCTCCACTGTGCTCCTGCCAGCTCTACCACTGTGGGCATGAAGGTACCAGTTTTCTAGGTAGCCAGAAAGTGCGGACAAATTGTCACTATGCACAGAGAGAAGCCAGTCTGTGTTCCTCCACAGCAGCCGGGCATGCCATCCTCTTCAGAATATTGGCATTTCAGAGACAGAACCTGTGACTTCAGCAGCAAAGATGGTGCCTTTGACACAATGAAAAGATGGGATGGAGTTAAATATGGAGGATTTATTGTCACTATAAGAAGGCTGTTTAATGGAACAGGGAGGACATTTGGATTTGCTGTTGGGTGTTCTATTCATTTTTTTGAGAAGAAATTGTAGGTGGGTCAAATGTACTAGACTGTCTACTTCCCAACTCAAATATAAATGTTTCCATTGTGTATTTTTGTAGCTGCCAGTGTATATGAATGAATCTATTTCTATTCATTTAGTTTCTCTGGTGGTGAACCATCCTGTCTCCACTCCCATCAAAGTTTTTCTTCCTGCAATTGCAAAAGTAAACTATCTGAGAGGACATGAATGGCAGCAAATAATCTAAACAGGAATTTTCATGCTAATTGTACCTGGCTCTGCTATACTTAGAAGTGGAAGTCAGGTCAGCGTTTGGTGAAGCAAATCTTCTGCAACCAAGAAGGAAGCAGAAAAATAATCAACAGAGGGGTTGGTCGGTCTAAAGAGGAAATCTGAGGTGCAGTTTCACAATACATTGAGTCCACAACTATTAGTTCAAAAATTCCCTTTCTGCCTGACCGTGGTCTTTTAGGAGAATTGTTGGTAAGAGGAAAGGGTGTTTTGAAGCCAGATAGTCCAGTAAATGGGTTTGTAATTTAGAAAGAATGTATGGTCATATAACTGGGGAAGTGATGCAGAGAGGAAACAAGCCTGGGCACAGAAAGATCTCCTTGATGGAGCCATGTGGGCAGAATTTGCTGCCAGAGCTAGAGGGGAGTGGAAGTACATACCAAGAATAAAACATGGAGATAGCTATTAGCATGTTTTTTGATTACAGATATTGTATTTAGTGAGAGCTGGTAGAATCAGAGGTCCTACACAGCCTCATTTCTGATGGGGTGGACTAATTCCTTCATAATGAAACTGCTCTGGTGTCATCTCTGGTTGCTCCTTTCCAAATGATGTTGCCATGCAAGAACCATCTGCCAAGCTCAAGTGTTGTCAGTGTTCATAATTGTGAAAGACACGATCTGCAGGTTATGTAGTTCAAGTTTTACTTATGGGCGATACTGAATAACACTTTGCCATGCAGATTCTTACTGTGCGTTACTTTATTTTATTTCTTAGACTTACTGAATAAAGCCCAGTGTCGACAGCCACACCGTTACATCCATAGCTGCGTCTTTGCAGGTAAAAACAATAACGTTCAGCAACACTGACATCTTGTGGCTGATGAGAAATGACTCAGACATGCCAGATTAGCCAAAGGTATCTTAATCAATTGTGTATTCAGCATCTTTTCAAATGTGGTGATGCTTAAACGAACGAGTATCAGAAGTCTGGGAATGGAGAGGTTGAAAGTCAGAAAACGTGGAAAGGTGCTGTTTTATTAGTTGACTGAGCTGTGTATGTAGATAAGCCGGCTGCATGCTCATCCTTTTGGCTAATGTTCTCCATGTGACTGACTCTCTCTAGAGGATGGGAATAGAGTCTGGGATGATGAAAATTACAAACACAAGCTCTTCCTCTGTTCAGATAATCTTTATGTTTTCCTCCTTCTCCACTGGGAAGCTGGAAGACAAAATATCTTCGGTAAAGACCCCATCAGGAATATTTCTTATTACCTATTGCTGCTACCAGAAATAAGGTCAGCAAAGCCAGGCTGTGAATCTCTGCCTCGCAGTCAGTGGAGACTTTTGGAAAAAGGTGTGGTAGGGAACACTGTTCGCATGGAAAGATTTGCTTCTAGCAATACTTAAATGACTGGAAAGTTGCAAATCCTTCTCTATGCTTAGGCCACTTAAATATTCCCTGTATAAAATGGATTTACCCTTGGAGTGTGAGTAGGATGAAAAGATATAATTTGGGCTGCTGTAGATGGTGGAGGGGTCAGAACTCTTGCTTGGTTTAATGCCATGTTTGTGACTCCGCAACATGTGATGGTCAGCCTTGGGTTTGTCTTTTTTTTGCTAGCAGTTTCTTGGATTGCTTCCTTGTTTGCATGGGGTTTTTTGCTAATGAACATCTGTATCTACTCTATCATCTGAAGCCAGTGACAAAATGATTACTGCACATGAAATGAAATGTTATGCAATGATCTTTTGCAAGTATCTGGAGAACTTTCACGCTTCCTTGAGGTGTGGGATTGCAAGGAGCAATACTTTGCTTACAGCCTGCACTCCTTGAGATCAAAGTGATTTTATGATTTGGGGCTCATATTGCAAAAAATACTTTATGAAATGCAGGGAGAGGACTCCAAAAAGCCACACTCAGCTGGTGATTTGGATTAAATTGATTATGAGAATCTTAAAAGCCCATGATAGAATGAAGCTGGTCCAGGCTTGGTGACCATATTTTCTAATTGTCTTAGGAGGTGGGAAATAACATCCTTTTCCTACTTCCATAACTAATTTACTTCTTTTTTCCCTTGCCATTGTTCAGAAGGGCCGTGAGTAACTTTACTTGTTTAGACTGTGAAA
Organism: Upupa epops; assembly: GCA_013397515.1. NCBI lineage: Eukaryota > Metazoa > Chordata > Aves > Bucerotiformes > Upupidae > Upupa > Upupa epops. The sequence goes on along the minus strand of VZRI01005808.1, from coordinate 100,040 downwards.
ACAAGCAATGTAAGTGAATGACTCCGTGATCTGAAGTGTGCTTGACTGCAGCAGGTGTTGTGCCTTGGCGTATTTTAGGCATCTTTTAATTCAGTGAATTAAGTCACCTTAAACTACTGGCAGACACAAATGCTGTAGCTCACTATGTAAAAATTCCAATTTAAAATGGTTCATACCATGTTTTAGGGAAAGAAAAAAAGCTCTTTTTTCTTCTCTGTTGACTTCGGTTAATAATACAAAAGATTATTCTCAGTTGATAAGAGTAATCTGGAAAAAAATCTGTTCTTCAATATAATTTAAAAGTGGGTATTGTGGAGCTTGCAACAACCATTCATTCATAGTGGTTTTTCTCTAAAATACATCTTGTTTGTATTGTCTAACTATATTAAAATCTATCACAGTGAATCACAGATGTTTGTTGCAAAGAATAAAAAGTGTTCAATTCAGCAGAAACTGCAGCAGTGTGCTGAGTTAGCACCTTTCAAAATGCCAGCCAACTTGGTGTGAATTTTGTTTGTTTAGTCTCTGAAATGTATTACACAGACTCAAGAAGAGTAAGGATCTCTAATCTGTACCCTTCGCTTACTGAGTGCAGTTTTCAATATATGTTCATTATCATTGATCACTGAGAAAAAAGTGCCTGTATGTCACAGTGTAGCACTTGCTGTTATGTACAGAAAAACCTTTGGTATTTTATATTTAGAAACATTTATTTCCTAAACCAGCAGAAGTATTTTCTTTTGGTAGCCTGCACTGTAAATTTGGCCTATAAAATTGATATATTTCTTTTGTAAGCTCAAATAAGTTACAACACAAACAAATGATTTTAAGCTTAGGACAGCAATTTTGACATTAGCATTTTTAAAAAAGGACATAAACCAGTCAATTATGAGTGAACAGAGGGCTTCATCCTTTCTTAATTCACTTGCAGTGAATTTGAATGGCAGCATTGTTTCCAGGACAGTAAGCATGGGAAAACTGGGATTTATGCTAAAAATTGTGCTAAGTCTTAATTTGATCTTAAACACTTACACTGCGCTCGGTGTAAACCTGGTGAAAGAACTGAAGGTACAGGCATAGAGTCTTTCTGGTAAGGTGTAGGTGTGGTAATGCATTCTATCATCAGAAAAGGTGAAGCAGAGAGATCCCTGAGGTTTTCAGAGATATTCAGCTGTCAGCAAAACTGTGTGTTGGTGAGCAAGTCAACAGCATGTCTGCATTGCCCGACAACCCTCCATCATTCACCTCTTGTTGGAGCAATGTTGGTAGCAGGATTGGATTTCTGTTAGCTTTAACCCTTGCTTGTGCATTCAGCCTACAACCGCTTTTTCTGCTCTCACACTATATATTTTTTTTATAACATATGGTCTTTCATTTGTAGGGCTAGAGAACCAGATGCCGGTGGCTCTTTTGGTCAATACATTCAGCTATGCTGCCAATCATAAGCCCTTTAAACACAGCTACAGAAAATTACAGAGTTTGTTTTTATATCCTTAGTCTAACACTATTTACCAGACTCATAATGATGCTCTAAAACAATATCTGTACATTGCCTAGTCATACACAAACTGCTGCATTTTAGTTCTTAAGTAAATGGACAAGTAATAAAGCAGCTGTCAAACTATTGCACTGTGTTTTCCCTTCTCCAGCTGAGTGACAGAGTTTGCCAGGTCATTTAAGCACTTTCATTCTCATTTAAACTGGGTAAAATCAATCATCATAGCTCATAGATTGGGTAGCTGGAAAGATTGTGCCATCTACATTGTAATAGCATACTTGAATTAATTCTGAATTAGAAGAGTTCCTTTCTGAAGTCCACAACATTGTAACCCCAAATCTAGTAAACTATGCCATACAGGACAACTAAAACTGTAATTCTGACATTACCAACTTGAAAATTTAAAGGGTTTGTGAAATAATGAATCAAAATTTGGATTTGAATGACTAGTTGTCCTCAACAGTGATTTAAGATAATTTAACCAATAGCTTGGTATGTAGAGAAAAAAGCCATACAAAACCGAGAGACGTTACTGGTTTTGTGTCTGTTTTTAGTATTCCATCAGCACCACAAGGGTGTGGACCATTGGAATGTGTCCGGAGTTGGGCCCTGATCAGGTATTGGAACCTCTTATTGAAACAGGCTGAGAGAGTTGAGGTTATTCAATCTTCAGGAGGACCTGCTCCATGATCTTGTCAGGTATAGAAGTGAGACTGACTGGCCTGTAGTTTCCCAAATCTTCCTTTATGAAAATGGATGTTATATTTCCCTGTGTCCAGTCAGTGGGGACTCCACCAGACTGGCAGAACTTTTAGCAACTTCACATGCCAGTTTCCTCAGGACCTACTGAGTCTCATTGAGTCACAAGGACTTGTACACCTTCAGGTTGCTTTTGATGGTCTTGCACCTGATCTTCACTTACCCTGTCCTGCTGAACTTGTGCCATTATGATGAAAGCCATTTAATAATTAGAAGGCCTAGAAGATCAGTGACTTTTTTGTTCTCTGATCAGGGCTTACATCTGAGAGAGGTTTCCTTTGCTGTGCTTTATAAACCTTCCTTCTGAAAATTATCACTTCTTTTTCATGAGTGTCTGGTTTTCAAGAGCGATTTACGATATTTGTCAAAAGAAGGTATGCAGGAAAAACCCAAAAACCCCATTCTACCAGTCATACTTCCCCCCCACCCCCCATATAGAGTTTACTGTGGAAAGATCCACATGAGTGACCAAATACATCTATGCTGATGATTTTTTTCCTTAGTGTAGTTCACACCTGTTTTCTAGCTTCATTTTTTTTTTCTAATGCCACTGGAATTTGTTAACAATTCTGAACACTTCACTATTAAAGTAATTTTTCAGACTAGTAGAAGTATGCTTGTGAATTGTGTTTTGAGTGCAATCCTATGCCATCAATGGAAAGGAATCTTCCAGGAAGCAGATGGGTGTGAATTTCTAAGTCACATATCAGATCTTGGTGGGCTTTTCCTTCTTGGTTTGATACTGATTATAGCATCGTTAGGGATCAGAAGGGACTTCAATAGATCATCCAGTCCAATCTCCCTGCCACAGCAGGATTAGCTATACCAGATCACACAGGAACACAACCAGGTGGGTCTTGAATGTCTCCAGAGAAGGAGACTCCACAACTCCCCTGGGCAGCCTGTTCCAATGCTTCATTACCCTCACTGTAAAGAAGTTTCTTCTGATATTTATAGGGTACATCCTGTGTTCCAGCTTGCACCCATTGCCCCTTGTCCTGTCACCAGATGACCTTGAGAAGAGCCTGGCTCCATCCTCCTGACACCCACTCCTCACATATTTATAGGCATTAATGAGGTCACCCCTCAGCCTCCTCTTCTCCAAACTCAAGAGACCCAGCTCCCTCAGCCTTTCCTCATAAGGGAGGTGTTCTACTTCCTTCATCATCTTTGTTGCTCTATGCTGGACACCCTCCAGCAAATCTGTGTTCTTCTTGAACTGAGGGACCCAGAACTGGACACAATATTCCAGATGCGGCTTCACTAGTGCAGAGGGGGAGAAGGACCTCCCTTGATCTGCTAACCACCCCCCTTCTGATCTCCCCCTGGATGCTCTCGGCTCTCTTGGCCACAAGAGCACATTGCTGGCTCAGAGTCATCCTGCTGTCCACTAGGACCCCCAGGTCCCTTTCTCTTACAGTGCTCTCCAACAGGTCAGTCCCCAACCTATACTGGGACCTGGGGTTGTTCTTGCCCAGATGTGAGACTCTACACTTACCCTTGTTGTACCTCATTCAATTCTCACTGCCCAGCTCTCTAGCCTGTCCGGGTCTTGCTGAATGGCAGCACAGTCTGCTGGGGTGTAGGCGACACCATTCAGCTTTGTGTCATCAGCAAACTTGCTGACTGTGCACCCTAATCCCTCATCCAAGTCATTAATGAGTAGATTGAAGAGGACTGGTCCCAGTACTGATCCTTGGGGGACCCCACTAGATACAGGCCTCCAACTAGACTCTATCTCATTGACCATTACTCTGGCTTCTCTCCTGCAGCCGGGTCAACATCCACCTCACTACCCATGTGAGACTATGTCAGAAGCTCAACATGAACTTCATAAGTCTATATTGCATCCTGCGTGCTTCAGGAAATCCACATCAGGGCCACACTCCAGAACAATGCCACACTTTACCCAAAGTGCAAATCGGCTATGCAAACCTAAGTATACAAAACTGCTGTTAATGTGTAATTGCTCCCCAACAAGCGTGTCAGACTGCTACTCAAAAACATTGCTTTGCATCATGTCCAGCAGCTTAAAACACTTCTAATGTTCTAATTCCAGCATTTTAATTTTTCATGAACCAAATAAAACTAAGAAAATGTCAATGAGATGAAAATACTTCTCTTGTTTGACTCCCTGGGTGCAAATATTCAAACACATGGCTTGGTTTACTTCAAACTGTGCAAAGAAGATTGTCGTGGTGAAAGGACTACACCTAAGGAGCATTCAAGGTTAATAGATTTCAATTAATTGAACCAGAAGCTGGGAATTTTTCTGAACATGCAGTTCTGTGTTGACAATGGTAAAGCCTGGTTAAAGATTAATATCTAGCACCAGATTCAAATTAGAAGCTTTAATTAATGTGTTCTATGTTTTAATTTGGCACCTGAAGACCCATTCTGTTGTCACTTGAGACCTCCCTGTAACATCTAACCTTCATACAAAACATTCAGACTTGCAGGCAATTGCTTGTAGCCACACACCCCAGTCTACAATGAGAGCCATGAGGAGAAAAGAGCTTAACTCACTTAAATGTGGGCTTCCTCACTCTCAGACAAATCCTTTAACCCACCTGATGTTGGAATAAAAACTAGAAATTAGGTGATTCCTCCTGGCTGATTTTGTGCTAATCCCAGGATAGACAGACACTGGGGAGTACAACCACATGTGGCCCTGAATCCCAAAGTTAAGGGATTGGGTTTTTTGCAGATTATGGTTGCAAACTCTATGCTGAGTTGCTGGATGTTTTTCATGTATAAGGTATCTAGTAATGTTCAGCAGCAGATACTCAGGTACATTTGGAAGCCCTAGGGAAAACTGTGAGTGTTGAAAATCTTGGTGCAGATCCATTTGAGGTTCCACACATTCAGCTAAAGCCATTCCATTGTAGATTGTTGTGAGAAATGTTACTGCTTGTAAGACTGTGTCTGGTGGCACTTTGTGCTAAATGGCATAGAAAGCTTTCATTTTTTGAGTATCTGTCAACCCTTTTCAATTTTGGGTTTCCATCTTATAGGACCATTTAATCTGCTGTGGTGGTCTGGAGATACTCCTTTCAAGTTGGCAGACACAGTCAGCATTTGAACCCATTGTTTACCACTGCTGCTTTCCCCTTCTTCAGGTAACTATAGTTCTGTTTCTTCTGTCCTACTGTTGAGGGTTTGGTGTATTCTCAGGATTCACCTATGGATATGGTAACCTCATGCATGTATGCAGCATTATTCCTGGTGTACAATTACAGTACTTGTCCTTGCTTGTGAGCTACTGATTACAAATATCATTAATGGAGAGGGAAACCTATAGGTAAAGCATCAGAGGATGTCATCTTATGCTTGAAGTATGATCTGTAGTTTCATGCAGTTTTGAGAATCCCCTGTGTGGGCATACCAGAGGGAGTGAGGAGATCCTACTGCTGTGTCCAGCAACCTAACTGAGAATATAGAGACAATGAACCAAGGCTCTTGGAGTCCTGTGGGAATGGATCCAAGCTGAAACAAAATAAATTCTGATTAGATAAAAGGAGAAAGTTTTCACTCCAAGGTTGATCACTCAGGAGCATGGACCTAGAGGGATTTTGGAAACTCCAGCTCTGGAGATACACAAAACCTAACAAGTTCTTGTGTAGATGGGTCTAGCTGGACCTGGTCTGAACTGTTTTGTTGGCTAGATGACATCCAGCATGCCTTCCAACCCATATAATTCTCTGTGATTTTATAAGAAAAGAATTCTTTATTAGTTCAGTGTTTAGCAAGTACAGGATGGTACCAAGTGCTATACAAACAATTCCATAGAAATGTGTATTCAAGACTAAAATGTTCTCCAAGTAAAACAAAACCTTGTGCGCACGAAGGAACTGGAGGTGCACTGAGGTGAAATGATTTGCTGAGATCATGCTGAGATTCAGTGATGGAACAAGAAAAAGATTTATCTCAGTCTCATTCTTTCCACTGTCTCTGTTCAGACCATGGTCTGTGCAGAAAGTATTATTGGGTTACACAGGATGGAAGGATTGCCAAAGTAGGATTAATGTTTTCGTATTTTCAATTACAAGAGATATTTCTGTCTATGACATTTTGCAGCAGTTGAGGAAGAAGTCCGGCTCGTAGCAGATTGACACCCTATCACTGTTACATGAGCCTTTTCTGCTGAAGATGCAAAACCATTCTTTCTATTTCTGTAATTTCCTGTGATTACTCCAGGCCAGTTCTGGGCAATGGGCTCCCTGTCAGTTTTCTGTGTAATCTCTAAATGGGTACATTTAGTCAGCTTCAGTGTTACAGGATGAGAGAAAAACAATTGTTTGCAAAAGTTATTTGAACCAAGTCTCTCTCAGTAGGCCACAAATTAAAATATAGTGCTAATATTGAATACCTGATTTCCAAGAAGATTCACAGTGGCTTGCAAAAACAAGACAGATAAAAAATGAGCCCTTTACATATAAATGCATTCTGATCCACCACCCTGTAATAATGTGTTTCATTGATACACTTTACAAAGCCATTCTGGGGATTCATGAATTTAAAAGGAAAAAAATAAACTAGATGTGAATAATTCATACTTAGATAGCTCTGGGCCAAGATATTGCTTCAGTATTTCCAAGTATGGAGGTTTTATTATTCTCTTAAAGTATGAATAAAAACAAGGTTGTTTTATCACACTTGGACTAATCAATGATATGCCTGAAGCACAGTTGGCAGTAAATGATCCATTTTAGTTTAAAACATTTTTGAAAATCGATGTGTATTGTAAAGGAGTAATAAAAATCTTCAAATTAAAGGTTTTTGAGCCATAGAAACAAGTAATATAGTTAATGCTTTTTTTAAGGCAGTAATGTTTCCAAGTAAATAGGAGATGGGCCAAGCAGTTCCCTCTGAATTACTGTTCATCTGATTTTCACACTCTATTAAGGTAACCTTTGTGAAATATTTTTACATTACACTTCATGATGTAATTTGAATACATTAGAATTAATTTGCCAATAAACTGCAGGGAAAATATGCAACATGCTACCCCCAAAATCTTACGAATTCTTTGTTTAGCTTGAGTCACGTTCATAAGCGTTTCCAGTGTAAGGTTTGCAGGCAAGTAATTACTCCTGTGACTACAACATGTTATTCAGGAGTGAACTCTTTGCCAAGGGAGGTCCCCTCTGGGGGTCTGTGCACTGTGTTCAGGCCTTTTACTTTGCTCAGTGAATGCAGCACACTGGGAACCAGTGAGTTGGTGGTGCCATGCTTTGTCCACCGCAGCTCCTTCATGGTTCTCTGGACCAGCTGGCTTTTGACAATGGGTATTGTGGTGCCAATGTACGAATGACTGAGTCTAGATCATAGTGCACTTTTTGGAGCTCACTCAATCGCATCAGAGGAACTGCAGGTGTGAAAAAAGATTCACACGACTGCACTTTATGACATGGATTTTTGCCTTGTCTGTTTTTTTTTTTTATGTAAGTGCTTTCTTATCTCTACCATCTAGCTGATGCTGAGGATCAGAAATGACAGTCAAGGAATCACCTGGGAGTGTAGTTATAAAGTTTTCTCATTCTTAACTTCCAACTGACATTCCCATTGTTGGCAGCCTCACCACCTGAGTTTCCAGAGTACTGTCACCATAGCTTTTAGTTCAAAGGCAATAGATGTTCCATATGTGCTCACGTCAGACATGCCGTGCTGGGGTTTGGAGAAAATCCACTGAAGGTGAGACTGTTGTTCCAGTGTTTATGCTCATTGCCTTTGGTTATAGTCAATGAGGGTGAATGGAAATACTGACAACAGGACATATTTCATAGTGGAAACACTGGCACCTGATATGTCATAATATTCCTTTTTAAAGCTCACCTAAAATATATGAGCTAAGTACATCAAGAGCTGAGTTCTAATATACAAACTGGAAAAAAGCACAGCTCAGCCTCATTAAGCAGGACCAGAACTGGATTTGTCCAAATATCAGAAGATAAAATCCCATTTCATAGGTTTTTCCATACATTTGTGGAAATGAAAGCATAGAGAGCCTCAGAACTTGGACTATTCTCACATGGTTTCTGTTTTATGTACAGATCCAAGAGGGGTGCGTCAACAGGGTGATGTTTGGAGCCTCTGTTACTCCCTACTGTACTGCTTCTGCAGTACTCTTTCTTCCTACAGCACAAGGAATTTCCATAGCATTGAGGTCTTGCAATCAAGCTATTGCAATTTCCAGTTTGAAAATCATAAAGACAAAGAATGATTTGGGTTGGAATGAATCTTCAGAGGTCACCAGTCCAAGTCCCCTGCAGTGAGCAGGGACATATACAATTAGACCAGATTGCCTAGAGTGCCATCCAACCTTACCTGGAGTGTTTCCAGGATGGGGCATCTACCATCTCTCTGAGTAACTTGCTCCTCCTGTGAAATGGAGATAGTGAAGGCATGACAAAGTTTTTGGGTAGCTGGTTACCTCTCTGTGTTTAAAATCTGTTTTGATATCCTCAAAAGCCTACTTTTAGTTTGTGCCAAAGTGTTAGGGGTAGCTCACAACACCAGAGCATCTGTCTCACAACTCTCTGAGGATCCTACAGTTTCCCAGCTTCCCCGGAAATCTGGGTTGTACTGTTTGCCTAACGTCTCACAGGGACTGGTGGTAGAATAGACAACTGAAATGTAAAGGTAATTAGATTATGAAACCTTGGGCAAAACAAAAGTCAGAAAGTTGAGAACCGCTAAAATACGAGCAATTTGATGAGATACAAGCCGCTACCAGTCTGCTGTTTTCCAGGTTGAGTTTTTGTGCACTGTCATGTCACTGGTAGGTTTAAGAAGCTGGAGGGGTAGATTATGCTTCATTTGTTCAGTTTGTTCCTCCTGCTGAAGGCAAAAATAGAAGAGAAGGTACGCTGTGTTCCACACAATGTTTGGAGATGTTGTAAAGGTCCACAGGCCTAACTTTTAGTAGTGTCCATGGGAGATGTCAAGGAAGCAGCTGGTACAAGTCTTCCAGCCAGTTTCATCTTGGTTTACTCTCAGGTTTTTTCTTCTGTCACCAGCTTTAGTAGAGCACCTTCTGCTTTGCATGTCTCACCTACAGGATATTGTGGTGTATGAGGAAATCTGGTTTAGATTGGATAATAATACATTTAAAAATAAATAAGATTGTGTGATCGGTGTAGAGAGCTGATTCTCTTATCCATTCTTTTGTTTCTCTGGCAGAAATATTTGGCCACTATTTTGAAGGAATATAGTATGTTTCCAGTGCAAGGAAATAATTCCAGTCATTCTTGAGTAACCCTACTATCCACAGGATCATTTATACTACTGGTCCTTAAAAAGAGACACATCTAACTATTCCTTGGCTACAAGCAGTCACTGAGTAAAGAGGAATTTTGCAGAAGCATTTGGCAATGAGGAAAGTCTTGTAGATTCTTTACAGTAAGAAGTTGAAAATGGAAATTCAGACACATTCTTTAGCTGTAATAATGCAAAGAGGATCACTATAATTTTCAGGCCTGATAATAGGTTATAAAAACACTGCCAAATACCCATATATTCACAAGCCTGCAGAAAACGATCTGCAAAATGAAATATAGAGAACTGCTGAGGAAAGTACAGGCAGCTCTAAATGTAGGAGATATAATGATGAAGCCAAACCTAAAATCAAGATACTGTTGATGACTAGTGAGAGAAATTTCACTCATACCCTATCAAATTGAATTTAATCACTAGCAGTTTCCATTATCTAAGAACACAGTGATTTATTTGCAGACATTTCAAGACAAAAAGCTTTTCTAAGATGGGATTAATTTTGGGGACATATATCAAGTACTAAACAGGAAAGAAATTATAGAAGTGTAATATTCAAACTGAATAATACAGAGCATGGAAATTCAGACTCAAGGTTACATCAAGGACACAAGTTTGAAAGTAGCATGCAGAAAGATTCATTAGTTTTGGTCACATGAAAGGTAATGATTTTCTCATTGGAAGAGAACTATTTTGTTGACATTGCGATTCAGAATGCCAGGATTAAACACATGCAGGCGAAGGGAAACTAAGGAGAGTTGGTTTGGCATGAATGTGCTATAACAGCTAGAGATAATAAAACATCTAGAGCTCCTTACTGAAGTAGACTGCAAGATCAATGAACAGCAGACTGTGAGACTGCAAGATAGATGAACAAATGAGGCACTGGCCAGCCTGATCTAGGGTGGGGTGTCCCTGCCCATGGCAGGGGGGTTGGAACTGGGTGATCCTGGTCCCTTCCAACCCAAACTGATTCTGTGATTCTAGAACTTCTTCCTAGGGAGAGTGACAGGGGACTGGAGGGGGCTGCTTGAGGGGTTTGTTGAGTCTCCTTTTCTGGTGACGTTTGAAACTCACCTGGACCTGGTCTGGGTGTCCTGCTGTGGCAGGGGGATTGGACTGGATGATCTTTCAAGGTCCCTTCCAATCCCTAATGATTCTATAAATGGATCTCTACCCTCTAGATTTCATGTTCCTTGCATGTAGTTGGAGTTTGGAAGATTTTGGAGTTTGGTTGAGGCAAATAAACCCAAATAACCATGGAGATAATAAAAGATGGAGACCTGACTTTGTGGGCAGAAACAGCAGAATGAACTGAGAACATAAATTTCTGCCTTTACTAATAAATCAAGACAAATAACCTCCCAAATGTAATAACACAGATAACAAAATGTAAGGACAGGAAGTTTTTTCCAGGGTGAATCAAGAAGAATTAAAGGTTTAAAATGCAGTAAGTATATTATTTCAAGCAAAACCCTCTGGATTGAAACTGTCCCTGACATGGTCATGACTACTTGAATTTCCTCAAGAGTGATGACTTTGCATTTCTTATTTTTCTTCTGTCAGTCTGTAATTTCATTCCAGTTTGTACTGGCTTAGTAATGAGCATCTTTAAAAAGAGTTAGCTGCTGGACTGTAGGCATAGAAATATGACTCATAATATTTAGTAGTATAATTTCTCTACTTATGAAAATACCCAGTTTAGGAACTAATAGTTAAGGAACTATGGAACTAAACCATTGCCTACACATCAGTGGGCTTGTTTATTAGGGTAATCAATAGAAAATGCAGAGTTCAAAATGCTATGAGGACCATATAAGGTATGGTCAGCCATTTCTCCCTATGTGATAGCTGTGTGTAGGTGTGTATCATGAATTAAAATGATTTAGATCTCTATGGGGTAATTTTCCATGTGTAGGTCCTGCACTGTATGTTTTTTACTGAGATGAACCTTCTTGAACCTTCTCCCACCATAAAAAAGCCATTTGCAAAAATCCCATTTCTCCTTCCTGCATGGTTGACAGCTTAAGGCTAGTGAATGCTGCTCGTAGGAACAGTGCACATTGAAATTCATAAGAAAGTTGTGTATTTTTAAGTATTACAGAGCTGTGGGGCTCCTGAAGTAAAAGTTTTAGAGGTGTCCAGACATTCAGCTTAACCTGAAAATCCTGTGTCTGATGGGCAAATAAATTATCACCATTCTATAGAGTAAAATAGATCTGTCAAGAAAAGAGATGTAGTGGTTCTGAATTTGGGCTCTCAAGAGCTTATATTGGCATTTAACAAGGTGTGCTTGTTCTTTTGGAGGAAGAATTTGGCTCATGGGTCCAGCATACTTCATTTAGTTGTCAGACTTTTATTGGAAGTGGAGGATGCCCACCAGCTGCTAGTGTAAGAGCATCTTGTTTATTTTACTAAATGTGGATGTTGCTGTTTAGTATCAGGTCTTCAAACAGTCTTGAAGGGACTTGCCCAAGGTCATGCAATGCCTTTGGGAAAGACCTCAAGTGTTTTGACTCACTTCTTCACTCTGTAATGAAATGATCTAATGAATCCCTTCTGTTTGGGAGCCAGAAGGTCATGAATGGAGAAATTTCCTCCTGAACAAAGCTACCAAAAAACGAAAGCGTGCATGCAGACTGGCCTTTATGGGTTTTTCTGGCTGGCTTGGATGCCACAAGCTTCTTCATAGAAATGATGAAATTCCTGAAACACCTCAGCACTTGGTTGGCATAGTTTGTTTAGTGACTCACTTTCTCAATTTATATGAAAGTGGTGTTAGCTAAGGAGAAGCCTAGACATTTTAATCTTCTTTTTAAAATAGCAGTTTAGGGAACCTTCTTGCCAATTTTTCAGAAAGAAGAGTTGAGGTTCAAGTATTAGTGCTCTGAATCCTCAACCAATCTGCAGTGCAGGCTACCCTTATGACTCTACTGTGTTGCGTAACGTATGGAACAGATATTTTATTTCTTGAGCGTTGCTGTAAAACTTGTCCTCTCCAGACATCTTTTAGTGACTGCTGCATGCACAGGGTCTCTCTTCTTGTTGTGGGTGATAGAGAAGGGAAAGGAAGATTTCAAAGTGCAGAACAGGAGACAGGTGATTGCTGTGGGGTAGGCTAGGCTCTGGACCAAGAAAGGGATGGCTGGAAGAGGGCAGAGATGGCTCCTCTTCATGCCAGGACACTTTATTGAGCTGCTGTTATGGCTGATGAAGGCATCTGGGCACTGTGCTCTGGAGCTGTGGAATAACTAGTCTGCAAATCTGAACTTGAAGGTGATCTTAAGTTCAGTCCTGGACACAGAGGGAAGCTTGTCCTCCTTGCTGTATGATTTCATTAGATTGTAACTAGCTGAACAAGGTCAGCATCTCCTATGGAACAGAAAGAAAAGAGCTTCTGGTTGTTAGATTTGGGACATTAAAGCAGAGCACTTGCTTACTAACTACAAACTCTACCTGCTGGACTGAAAAGAAAAATCTTCTGCTCTCAAGAGACACACAGACCTGTGGCATGGTGACTTACGCACCAAATACCTCACTCTGGCAGCAAAGCTAGTAGTGGGAGAAAAGAAATGCGAACCTTTAAATCTGGGCAAGGTGAGAGCAGCCAGTAGTAACCCAACCTGGAGGAAGAAGCATGAAAGGCTTTTAAACAAAGCACCCCAAATGACTGCTCTTTGCAATTGATCTGTCCTGTGTTGTCTCTACTGGACACCTAGAGGCAAGTGGTTTTTCACAATGACAAATACTCGTGTTATGTGATCTTTAATACAATTCTAATCATAAGCTTCTATAGATTTTAGGAAGACTAGGTAGCTATAGAGGATTGCACTTGGCATAGGTGGGTTTTGTGTCTGGACTCATCCCACTGAGTGTAGGAGGGAAGACTGTGAGATTCTCACAAGTGTACTTGATAAAAATATTAACAGGTTTATCTTTTTAGAAGAGGAGAATTCTGCATGAAAATGTAAAGAAGTGTGAGAACAGTTTTTATTCTCAAAACAAAGAACTAGGGAGATTGTTTGGAGCGGTTTCTGAGCAGGGTCAACTTACCAAGTTAGTTTTGGAGATGATCCTGAACAGTGACATTGAGGAGGTGAACTCTTTCTGAATTTCACTCTCAGTTTGCACAGCTGGGTTCTGGGGGAAATCCTAAATCACTGTCAGCAGAGGAGACTGGTTTATGTCTTCACTATTGGACTTGTTTCCGACATACCATCATGTATTTCACGGTTGCTTCACTGGGATGAAGCTTGTCTGTAAGCTGTCTGATGGTAAGCATTGCTAGAAATGAATCTCAAAAGCAAAAAGCACTTTTTTTTAATTATTGGAGTAATGAACACAAGTCAAATGCCTTACTAGAATAGAATAAAGCCTTCTGGGGCATTTGCCCTCACTGGCCTCTAAGCTAACTCCCACCAAACTTCAAGTATCTGTGTGAATGTATTTTCCTTCTAAGTATATAAAAACATAATTTGCCATGGCAGGAGGTAGTCAGTACCTCTTTGGCAAAGTGTGTGTGGTGGAGACACAGCCCCCAAAAAATGTGTAATTTCAAATCACTGCAGTTCATCCTGGCAGAACCCTGCACTATTTGCCACAGTTGCTCCTAGTTTTTTGTTTTCTTTATCCACAAATTTCTTGCTAAAATGAAACTTTAATTGCACTAACATAAATTCTCCTGATGAAAGTTGTTCACCAAAGCTATGAGTGTTGCCCACCCCAGTTCACTCTATGACATCGTCTTTATTTGGCTCCTGCCAAAATTCAACCTCTGAATTTTTTGGGACTGTATTTATTGACCCTTCTTCCAAAGCCTAGGTCTGCATTGTGATTCTCTACCAAGAAAAAGGAGGCAGATGTTAGATGCAAGGTTCTGGAGAGGAAAAAAATATTGTGAGAACTGTGGATATCAAAAGATGAGAGAGCATTTCTGAGAGAAATTGGGCAACTGAACTCAAGAATGATACAACCTTAAAAAATGCACCTTCTGTTTTCAGTTATAAAGAAACAAAACTGGTAACCTTATTCTGAACTTTTTTGTTTTTATACTTAGAGGTGCTATGTTTAGGGAAGGAAAAAAGAAGAGATTTCGTGTTGCTCCCAGCAAGATGCCATGTTTTTTCATGTGATACTTTCCTGTTCATTCTTCTTTGCAAACTAAAAAAAAAGATATTTTAGGTTTTGTGTTGCTAATACAGAAAGGAAATATTCTCCAGCAAATCACAGCTGTGCCCCTGGTTCCTCGCAATTTAAAAAGAGAGGTTCTCTGTCTTGTATATTTACATAAAGCCTGAATGCCAGATTCAGAAGATTTGTTCTTAGAGAAAGAGAATTCCCCATGACCAAAAATACACCACTAAGAAGCATTTGCTCTGCCCTGGCACAACTGTGACCATAAATTATGAACTTGCCCCCATTTGTAGCCCGTTTCCTTTCTTTAAATGTACAGTGAAGTAATTTATAAATATCATAACTAAATCTAGAAGTGTAATTTGGTGACTCTGAGGATTAGTAAGAAGAAAACAACATTACTTAGAAGCATATGTAATCTTTTCTGCTTTGTTTAATTTAGTTTACACTGTGCATGCCTTATCTTACAGTCATTCGTCAATCCAGCTCACGTGATAAATTTGCAGTGCTGTTAATAATACCATCAGAAAAATAGGCAAATGCTCATTTCTTTGTGAAACAAAGTGTTTACAGCGGGAAGTGCACTGGCGTAACATCAGTGACAGGCATTCATTGTCCCTAGGAAGGAAAAAGGTTGCTAGATTCATATTGTTCATTTTCTGAATATTAAACACTGTAGAAAAGAGTTATTAGATTTTATACTTGATCATATTAGCTGGCTTTATTAGACACTTGGAGCAACATAAGGAAACATAGTAAAAAACCACTCTGGTTTCCTTCACCACCACCACAAAAGAACTGAAGTTCTCTACTGAATAGAGTCTACATCATGGTCTTTATTTCATTAAGGAATTTTTCTTTTTTGTGTTTTTTTTTTAGTGCAGCTACCCCCAGGATGTTGCATCTGATGTCTGATTTTTGTGGCACAATGAGAGTTGTTGATTTATTTATGTATCTTACTATTCATGACAAACCTCATAAGCTTTACTCTTGCTGGGCCCACCTTGTGGTTTCTTATGGTAGTTGAATTCACACCCTCTTATTTCCTCCAGACAGCATGAATGGTGAAGTACGTCTGAAGTCTTGATAAGCTGGTTTTGAAGTTATGCTGATAGATTTTTAATCAAGTAGCCTTCATTTGTAGCCTTGCTTTTAATTCTTTTTCATGAAAACCTGTCCATTTCCACATCAATGTATTGTGCTGTCAGTGGGCAGAAGTGTTGTCATTACTGGAAGTGTCGTAAGGTGGATCCTCACCTGGTGTAAATACTCAGAATCCTGTAGCACCATTTGAGATCTGAGGCAACTTTTGCAGAGGACATCTTCACTGTAGAGTGTAGAGCTGAGGCAGGCACACAAAGAGAAGTGCCTGAAGAACTGGACAAAGCAAGGACATCTCCTAAAATAGTGTTGTCCTGTGTCATTGACTGCTAGCTTTGGAAAATCTGACAGTTAGGTAAAAGGAAGACTTGGAAAACCAGGCTCTGGAGCTCAGCTGAGCTGGCACAAAGCCATTCCTGGCATTCTTACCTCCCAAACTGCTTGTCGTAGTCTAATCCAATGCCCAGAAACAAATAGCCACACACAAATAAATCCTCTGGCACAGCAGGGGCTGAGAAACAGAAATAGCTGTGTCTCAGTTACAAGAAGGATAGATCCTCAGCCAGATCCGGTGCCCCCCAACCCACAAGACCAAATAAATGCAGAGAGACAGAAATGGAAAAGAGAGAAAAATATTTCTTTGGAGAAAAAATGTTCATCAGAAAACAGCTGTAAGGAAACCAACTGGGAAACTTACAATACACATGCATACACATTGATTCAAGGGACCAGTCCTGTGAGAGAGGATGATGGAATACTTATACATATAAAGACTTTTCTGTAAAGCTTCAGCCCAATGTGAGGTCCTGTTATTAGGTGGCCATTTTCCAAAGTAGCAGTAAACCAAGGTTGATTATGATCTATAATCCTCTGTTTTCTTTATTTCCCATGTTTATTTGTTTGAGATCCTCATCTGTCTTAAAAGGGAGACTCTGGGTTTTTTTGAGATAAACACAGATTCTTGTTTTCAAGTGGTCACAAAACATAACCATGTACCTGTTGTACAGTCCAAGGTTTTTCAGAACTTTTGCTATTATAGACGAGGGAAGGAATATGATGTAGAGACAAGTAATGTTTGAATTCAATCCTTGAATTGAGATAATTGTAATCAAGATTGCTCTAATCTTGATGCATCTGAGAAGCAATTTGCTAGACACTGGTCATTGTGCAGTGAGTGTAAACATTCTACCAGAAATTTTATACTCTCCAACATGTGGAAAATTGTGCTGGTAGAACTGGAAGTGAGACTGCTATTCAATTAAATATTTAGGTAGAATTGTATGGTGTTCAATAGCGAAACTAGTTTAATTAGTTTCATTTTTACAATAGAAATACATTGTTTTAGTGGTCACAGGACTGAAGAGTACATTACAGTAAGGGCATCTAATCAACAGCAGGTTTAACACTGGAATTGGCATATGGGAGACACTTGTAGACATATAATTAGGACTCAATCCAACTGTCACTGAAATAAACTTTCCATTGATTTTAATAAGAAATACATTAAACTCCGCACACCAGAGTTCACCATAATGGGGTATCTCTGCTTTTAGGATTTGGCACTGGATCAAATGTGGTCACTTAGCTTGCAAATTTGTTACAAGGAGTGACCTTACCATATTATGTGGTATGACAGCTACAAAACAGCTGCTACCAGCTTCAAAGAATGCTAGTTTTATATGCTGGGAAAACAGTTTGTCATGGTAGATTGCTCTATCGAAGTAAATACAAGGACAGGAAACACAGCAAAAAGATAATTGTCCCATAAAACAAGCATTGAAATGCTTTGGTTTCCTACCTGTGCAAAAATGCAGCAGCTTCAATTATTAAGCAGTCAGGAAAGTTTTCAAAGCTACTCGTGTGACATAAAAATTAAAAGGCAAATCTTTGAAGTTTTTTTGTATTCCTCATTCTGACAGTAATTGGTATCTTAGAGATCAACAGATAAATCAAGTATTTGAATCATCAGTAATATCTTTTTTATAATCTTAATTTAGTCCAAGATTAGAAGATGATCTATTTTATATAAATGTAGCTAGTGTGCAATCTACATCTCTGTCATATGACATCTGCATCTGGGAGTTATTTGCAGTCCTTTTTAGAACTGGCCACTCTTCCAGGCTGAGTGTTTAAGCCAGCACTTTTCATACTTCATTGCATGGAAATAGGTATCTGCATACAAAATTGATTCTTTTTTTTTCCCTAGACCACCTACAACTCCATCCTTCAGCAAGTCATGGCATTTTTGCAGCACTGAAACATCTGCTGTGTGACTGACTTAAGCTGCCTACATCATTTTATTAACGTTATTCCATAATGGTATTTTGGCATGTTTCCCCTCAAGGCATTAAAGTGGTTGCTGGAGACAGCAGCCACCCGAGCTGAACAACAGGAAAGGTTTCAGTGCAGATGTCAACAACCAGCCAGTCGTAAAGGCTTTTTTTATAGCCAGAGGGGAGAAATGGGCACTTATAAGTTGTGATTCATCTCACCCTACAGTAGACATCTCAAATAAGGCAGATGAACTGAGTCTTAAAATTCTGTAGCAACATAAAAAACCTGAAGGTGACTGGTGGTGACTGGCTTTGATACAGCTGTTCATATTGGTAGATATATGCAGTTAAGTGAGATGAATCTTGCCCTGCTAGAGGGATGTTGACCTGGCAGCACTTAGCAGCTCACAATGATGGTAAAAAACCAACAGTGCAGTGATATTGTCTAAAATAGTGTCTAATACTTTTCATACAGGGGGAAGATTTGAATTTCCTTTCTGGTCTCCCTTGCTGTAAAAAGGTGCATTTTTGAGGTCATAAGAAGGAGTGCATTGTTAAACCATCATTTATAAAAATTATCCCTGTAAGTAGCAGTATAAATAAGGATTTAAATTTAAGTAAGGATAACACTAGCAATTGCTGCAATCTCTTTAAATGACTAGATTTAAATTTACTAAACCCCCAAACCATTTAAGTCATTTGCTTGTCTTGGGGGCTGAGTAATTCGTGTAGGATTATCAGTTTAGTCCTATCTTGGTGTGTGCTGAATGGTGATGAATATATTCTTACTTTAGAGTCATACTGCAGAAAAAAAATGTTTGCACTGAAGGCCATGCTGCTGCCCTCAACTGCTAGCAGAGAAATTATTTTAGAGCTGTTTTGAGTGTTTCAGTAGTATCCTTTAGTTACTCTTGTAACAGAGTGTAGAGGAAGAGAGTACCTGGATGTACTTGGATGGAAAAAGTGTCTCAAATGTGTACTTTTCACGGAGTGGCTACAAATGTTGAATTAAATAAATGTTGGAAAGTAAAATATTCCATCTTGAGAAAAAATTAAATCAGAAGGCAAGTACCCTTGAGCCCTTAAAACTTGATTGGAAGAAAAAACATTTTGCTAATGACAAACAGGTCTAATTCGTGTTAGTATTCATGTTAGTGGTGAGTTGCTTATAACTCATCTTGAAAATAGCCACAATGTACATAAAGAACTGAAGAATTAAACTGCATGTACCTTCTGGTGGACTGCTCTGTGCCTAATCTGTGTAGGCTTTGTGGATAAATTACCACCTATGCTCAGGCTGGCCTCTTCAAGAGTTCAAACTCTAGCTCTGAGGCCACTGCAAAAGCATGAGTGGGTTCAGACGAGATCCACAAAGATGATAAGAGGGCTGAAGCAACTGTTCTATGAAGACCAACTGAGAGAATTAGGGTTGTTCAGCCTGAAGGAGTCTCCAAGGTGACATTTTTGTGCCATTTCAATACTTAAAGTGGGCCTATAAGAAAGGTAGAGAGGGACATTTAAGAGGAGATGCAGTGACTGATAATACAAGAGTTAGTGTTGAGGCACTGGAACTGATTGCCCAGAGAGGATGTGAATATCCTATCCCTGAAAGTGTTTTAGGACAGGTTGAATGTGGCTCTGAATGACCTGCTCTAGTGGAAGATGTCCTTGGCTATCATAGGGGTTCAAACTAGATGATTGTTAAGGTCTGTTCCAGCTCAAGCCATTTGGTGATGATTCTGTGATTTACAAATTGTAATGGTTTAGCAAGAGGGTCTACATCGGTTTGGGTTGGTGCCTGCTGTAATTCTAGCAAACCACTAGCTCTCACTGAGAGTTCAACAGGCAATGAAGCAACTTTGCTAGAAAGACAACAGTTTATTGAACCCATCACCAAAAAGAAAAGGAAAAAACCCCAAAATAAATAAAAGAATCAAAAAAAAGTAAAACAGAAACTGTATCGCAATGCCTTTACACACACACTGAGAGAAATGGTAGACAGCTAACACATTGGATTTTGGCTTTAAATGAGAGGTCTGGGTTAAGGGAGTGTACACAAACACTCATAAACAACAGCCACCACACACACACACACACAAACAGTCGCACTCCACTTTCCAGAAGGGGGTGTGTGGGTGTGGGTGTGTGTGTGTGTGTGAGGAATACAGCACAAAATACACATTTGGTGCTAATGGAAAAGTTCCTTTTCCCAACCCTCATGCAGACATCAGCACTCTGTGATGTGTCCAGCATAATTTTAGCTCCCTTTGGCTCGAGGCTCTTCTTTGATAGGCTATAGCAGCGTCAAATGTGCAGGATACAATAGGGTACTAAACTCTCTCTGTTTGCCAAAGCCTTAGGAGATCAGTATTTGTGATCTCTCTTTCTCTCTCTTAGTAGAGGCGTCTCTCAGTCTCTCAGTGGTAGAGTATACAGGATCTTTGCCAGCCTGGTGGAGACAGCCAACATGGTGCTGGTTATGCGCAGCCATGCCTGTTATGGTAAATAGGCTTTTTGGGGTCTCATCCAAGAGCTTTCTACAGG
>VZRI01005808.1:59416-79337 GCA_013397515.1 Upupa epops | reverse complement strand
GGAGCCCTCTCCTAGAGGAGCTTCCTGCCTCTGAAGACATGTTGCAGCCAAAGATGATGAAGATGGTGACAAGAAGAGAAGGAACCAAGAAGGAGGAAATCCCTTCCCTTCTGGACCCTGTCCACCAATCACCTGTAGAGTCACACTGATGCAGGAGGTCTGCTAGGAAAGCTACCTCCAGCTTCAAAATACAGTCCTTTTTCTGCATAAAAGCACCACAGCCACCACAACTAATACTTGGCCATTGTAATTTTCAAACCAGAACAGAAAAGTGAGATTGTGTCAGTTTGATTGCAAGACATCAATGCTATGGAAATTGGTTGTGCTGTAGGAAAAGAGTACTGTATGATTCTATAGTTCTCAGATTTATAAGTGGAAGATGAATTTGTACTGGAGAATGAGCTGTATTTGGCTGTTATTTTCACTGTAAATGTGCTCCACAATGTGGTTGATATGCCATTACCCACAAGGATTGTCCAGGATTTGCCTTGCTTCTTAGGATTTGGGCTTTCCTTCTAGATATTGAGAAGGCATCTGATGAGCAGGTGTTCTGCACTTGAGAAATGGTAGTGGCCAAATGAGCTTCACAAGGGTTAATTGTATTTTTAATAGACCTGCCTGCTGCCTAGGTGCTTGAGAAGAAAAATATACAGGAACTCAAGGATTAATTATCTCTGACATTAGGAGGAGTGGAGTTGGAAGGGTGATCCCTGAGAAAAGAACAGAAAGATCTAATTAACAGATTGTGAAGCCAGAAAAGACCACTATGACCATCTGATGCCATGTAGCAGAGGCAGAGGTCTTCCATGAATTTTTCAGGAATATGGACATTTCTTTTAGAAGCCATCCATAAGTTACTAGTGATGGAAAATCTTGCAGACACACTTAAGCTCTGCCAGTGATTAATCACGTTCACTGTCAAAAAAACAAAAAAAAAAGGCATAAGTTCATTTTAATCTGAATTTGTGTGATTTCAACTTCCACGAATATCAACTGTGAGTTGTTACAGAACATGTTGAGTTGATTTCCATTCTTTTATTCTTCTTCCAGTAAAAGATATGGGTTTGTTTTCCTTGGACTATCCAAATTATTTTAAGGTCATAGAGAAAGAGAAATTGAGAGAGAGAAAAGGAAAGAAAAAAGGAAACGAATGGTCATTGCCATTTCTTGCTCTGACACTCTCCATCTCTCCATTTCAACCAACTGACAAGAAATAATTCAGAAGCACATTCTGGAAATGTGTTAAACACTCCATGGTGCAGGAGGCTTGCAGGGAGCATTTAAAAACTCCTCTCCATTGATCTCCTTGTGGTTCTGAGGCAGCTAGGTGCTTCTGAAGAGGCAGCCAGTGATGATGCTTTGGTACCGAACAGATCTCCCCGACTTTCCCACCTGCAACTTTCAATCTCTTTGACTTAGTTGCCAGAGAAACAGCTAAGGTGTAAGGTTAAGCATTACAAGACTGAGAGATGTCCATGTTAAAGACATGTATGTAAGGTACAAGTGAGTATTTGTTGGTCACAGTGCAAGGGAAGGATCCCTTCCATATCATACTTCTGGCTGCAGAAATCTGTGAAATCCACAGCTTCTTCTGAGCTATTGTAACCCTCTTCTCAGCCACCCATCTGCTTTCTGAATAACCCAAGGAAAGAACATCATTTTTAGCCCAGAGAAGAGGAGGCTCGGGGGGGACCTTATCATTCTCTATAACTACCTAAGGGGAAGCTGTAGACAGGTGAGGATCAAGTCTCCCAAGCAACCAGACAGGATGAGAGGATAGGGCCTGAAGCTACACCAGGGTAGGTTTAGGTTGGATGTCAGGAAGCACTTCCTCATGGAAAGAGTGATTAGACACTGGAGTGGACTTCCCAGGATGGTGCTGGAGTCTCCATCCCTGCAGATGTTTAAGAAAAGACTGGGTATGGCACTTAGTGTCTAGCTTATGCTGGTGATGTTAGGTCATAGGCTGGGATTGATGATTTCAGAGATCATTTCCAGCCTAAGTAATTTGGTGATTCTGTAACTACTGCCTGCTGATCCACACAGTAGCTTTAGAATCTGCTCCATGGCCTTCTGACCCTCTGAAGGTGGCAGAAAGGTGCTTCTAGATGGCAGAAGGCAGGGGGTGGTCCGTTCTGCCAGCCAGTTGCCCTGCCATCTCACTGAGGTATGCTTCTTGCAGCTGATCATTGGGGCGGTTCTTGGCTGGCAGATGAATATTTGGACTTCAGTTTAATTTGATTGAACTCCATACAATGAGCTCAGATGTTACAAGTTTTTTTAGTCAAGATTTTTCTCATCTTTTAGCTTCTTTCTCTTTCTTTTTCTCTTTTACTCCTTTCTTTCATTAGTTTGAAAAGAATAACCTTGCTTGGGGATTTGAAGGATTAATTTGTTGAGTCTTTAAAAAAGAAAAGCACCAGTTCTCTAGTGAGAAACAAAGCCCATAGTACTTAATGGAGATTTTGTGATTCTAAGAATTACATATTTAATAATCTGACACAATTCAGTCTGAAATTAATGTGAAATGAGGTTCACAACTAGAAAATTCTCAGAAATGAAGAAGTTTGATAGGAAATACAGAAATGACTTAGAACAAGAAGATGTCAGTATGGACCTGCTAAAGACCCAGCATGAATGTGGATTAGTAATTCACATAATTTCTTGGTTTTTCTTCTTCAGTTTCAATCTGAAAGAAATGTTGCTTTTCCAGATTTAATCAGCTGTTTCTTTTATCTGTGTTGTGCTGCAATGATAAAAACGAAGACAAGGTTGTGTTGGATTTTTTTTCAACTCCTGCTGTTATGAACTGCCTTTGATTATGAAGTGGGATGAATTACTGAGTTTTGCCTGCTCAGGATTACAAAAAAAAGGTGCATTTGTGCTGTTTCTTGTCACATGTTTAAACACAAGAGTTAGGGTTATTCTATGAGGAAACTTTGTGGGCCCAAGTGTCAGTTTCTGTGCACTCAGAAACATCTGAAATCCTGCCTGCTCTTCTTAGTCCCTCTTGATTACTCAGGAAAGGGTCCCGTGTTTCTTTAATGGGAGCCTTGCCTGGGAATCTGCTTCAGAATGAAGGTCTGTCTTTTTATTTAGCTCTCAGTTGGAGTCCAGTTGATTAATAATGCAAGATAATAGTAATACTTTTCTGTCAGAACTTGTCAATCCAGTGAAAGCAAGTCTGACTCATTGGAAAATATCCCCATGAGAAACAGACTTTCACAACTGCCTATCTGAATGCATGGAAAGATAAGTGCTGTGGTTCAGACTTTCCCCCTAGAGACTGTTCTTCAGGAAAAGTCAAAACAGACACATGCTCGAAGTAGGCTCAACAGATTTTACAAGATATGACATAAACGACAAAGAATTTCTAGCAGTGGCTCTCTGCAGACATATTTATGGAAGATTGAGGGCTTGAGGATTAAACTCTGTTGGCTGGGGTGAGACAACCCGATTAGTCTGTCCAGCTGGAAAAGAGAATAGTAACAAGGTCCATCTTGAGAAAATTCATCTATTTAAATGGTGCAATGCTGTCTTCAGCTGGCAGTGCTGGGGTGGCACTGCACATAAACACTTACAGGTTGTGGCTTGCATTGATATCCTTAGGAGAACAAGAGCCAAGAGCAAAATGACAGCAGTTGTTAAATTTGTTATCTCAGAAACTGAACAAAGTGAATAAAAAGTAACTGAAGGGGTGACTTTGTATAGCAGGGAGCTACACAACTGTAGGCCATCAGCATCTGATGCATGAAATGATTCTTACTACATTGAGCCCAATTGAATGTTTTTTGATATGAAAGTGCACTGGGAGAAATATACCTCTGAAATTTTCACTGCTAAAATTGCGGTTTAGATTCTGCTCACTTCAGGTTTTATTTTGCATTTTCACTGACAGTCACACACCCAAGTAGATCACTGCTGGCATCTAGAAGATTTGTGTGGAGAAGCAAGGAATTGAAAGGATAGATTGGGAAACATTACGTGAGTAAAAATAAATGGGCAATACGGTAGTTTAAAAAGAAGCAGATGAACCTTAGCTTCAGATGGCATGCTTTTTTGGTTTTATTTGGTATTTTTTGAACAAGGCCACCCTGAAAAACATGTCCAGGTGGATCTTGAACGTCTCCAGAGAAGGAGACTCTACAACCTCCCTGGGCAGCCTGTTCCAATGCTCTGTGAAGAGGTTCCTTCTGATAGTTATATGGAACCTCCTCTGTTCCAGCTTGCACCCATTGCCCCTTGTTCTAGCACCAGATGACCTTGAGAAGAGTCTGGCTCCATCCTCCTGACACCCACCCTCACATATTTATAGACATTAATGAGATCACCCTTCAGCCTCCTCTCCTCCAAGCTCAAGAGACCCAGCTCCCTCAGCCTTTCCTCATAAGGGAGGTAAGGCTTGAAGGTTCCACTGAGAATGTATAAATATAATTAATTTATGGACACAGAACTAAAAGGTGCTAAGGAAAAGCACATTTACTTAAAAGTAATGCTGAAGCTTGTATACTGATTATATTTGTTCTTCTATTTCTTTCTTATATTTGTTCTTCTATTTCTTTCTAGAGCAACTGAGGGCAGGACTGACTCGAGTCAATACTGGGATGCTGATACTGAAAACTCCTGTCTGGTTCTCGCAACTGTGAGTAGCTCTAATGGCTTCTGTGTGGCTGTCAACAGTGGTGAAAGGCAGTTAATCAGTTGTCTTTTTTCAAATCATGCAACATTCCTACTCCTATGTAAGTTGTACTGTTCTCCCTGATGTTCCCTCTCCTACACATTCCTGAATAGGAACTGTTTCTCTAAGGATCAGTCCTTGAAGGCCACTCAGGAGAAGTGCCATCATGGTACTGCGGTCTGGACACTTTTTTTACCAGAATTATTTCATGATAAAGATAATGGGCATCAACCTACGTATGATCACACAGTCTGTGCCTCTCTGTCCCAGGGAATGCATGTTTTTATCTGCCTTTACTCCACAGTTGATGAAGAAGTGCATATTGATGGCAAAGTTGAACTGCTTTTGGGTAAGCTTAAAAGCTTTTATGGTAATCAGGTCAGATGTAGTTTTGGGTGGGTTAGTACCTTTAAGTATGACTCTACCCCTAGGCCCTGAGGGTTACTATTTCAAGGGTTTGGGAGTGAAGCCTGAACTCCAGATTTTTCATTCACTAGCATGTGGATTGGACCATCCTAATGATACGGTTTCATATGGGTTACAGTCTGTAATTCCTTCAGCTGGAGTAAAGGACTGCATTGCTTCAGAGAACTGAGTCCAACATTGCATTATGTAACCAAGGCCAAAGGCAAGTCACAAGCTGTTTTAGGTTTATAATAAGAATTTCCTGGTTTTCAGCCCTTTGCTCCTTCCACTCAACCATGCTGGCTCTCTGAAGTGCTAGCAGGGCGGAAGGAAGAAGATGCTTTATGATACATGATGACTATAGTGTAGCAAATAAAACTCTAGGGCACTTTCAAACTCATAGTGATCTCTTGGAGTGGAAAATAAATCATGCTGTGGCTACTGGAGAATATACTTTTTTTACATTAGCTCTCTGGGTATTTTTCCAAACCAGAAGATGATAAAGCACTTCCCATTACTGGATGAAAACAGAAGAGTGTCATCAACACAAGTTGTAGAATACGCTGAATAAGCTTGTTACTAATCTAATTATTTTACAGTCATTTCTGGCTCTAGAAATAAGAACCATTTGCAAAATAAACATATTTACAACAATATGACTAGGGCATTTAAAAAAAAAAAAAGAAATACTGGATCTCAAGTCCTTGATCTGATCTCTGGAACTTACCTGCCAGTCTTCCCTTACTACAGAATATTTGTATATTCTGTAGAAATCTATAAACAGGTAAACGTTTATAAAGTACTTGAAATTGTTCCCTGCAGCCAATATGTATTGGTGAATACAGCTAAAATCAAATGCAGGCAGTGATTTGAAGTTTATTTAGATTCCAAATATTCCTACAGAAAGAACCAGAAATCTTAGCTTTGTTTTTTCCACAGCCTAATTTTGACTTCCTATGCTGGAGATGCATCCAGAGATCTCTGCAAATGTAAGGATATACTGCAAATCCTGGGATGGTGAGTGGCTTTATTCATTATAAGAAGGGTAATTTTAAAATGCTCCCCATTCATACAGCTTAAGACTTGTCTTTACATAAATGGAGCATCTGGGGTTTCCAGCATGGTTGCAGTCTCCTTGGTGGCCTGTAACATTCCTCTTTTCACAAGGCTGCAGCAGCCCACGAGCACTGGGATTTTAATGCTCTGAGCAAGGTCAAGCTTAGCATTTTCCACCTTGGTGCCTTCAGTGCCTTGCTGCTAATCACCACAGGGATTGAAAAAGGGGAACCACGTACCTGTCACAGCAAAGCTAGCTCTCTGGCTTTGAGTGCTGCTCCTTTGTTGTAACCTCTAAGTCAAAACCTAGGTCAAAACCTATTACTGAACTTGGAACAGAACTTAATTTTCTTTGACCAGCACCTGCCTTCAACTTAACCAAGAGCTTTAAGATGGAATGGAGCCCTGTAATATCTTTAATATTTACCTGTTCTTTGCATTTCAACAGAGGAAGATATTTTTTTTTACCCCACTTAATATGTAATAACTAAGATTCTCTGATTTAATTGCAGTCTGTCAGTCTCAAGAAGGTGCCACACATCATCAGGTTTCTCCGTTCCCTGGCACCTAACCAATTCTACTGTATGCTCCTACTAAAGGGAAAAATGGGAAGTTCAACAAAACCAACTCTCAGTAAGTTTACAGACAGCAAACTGGATGGGTGTGTCAATATTCTGGAGGCTAGGGAGGCTGTCCAGAAGAATCTAGATAGTCCTGATTGATGGACCAAGGTTAATTGTATGAGGTACAACAAGGCCAAGTACTGAGTCCTGCACTGGGGTCATAACAACCCAATGGTAGGCTACAGGCTTGAGGATATGTGGTTAGAAAGCTGAAAGTCAGAAAAGGACAATTGACAGTCACTTTAATATTGATCAGCAGAGTGCCCACGTGACTGGATTCTTGGTGTGTGTTAGAAATAGTGTGGCAAACAGGAGCAGGGAGGAGATCCTCCTCCTGTACTTGGTAGTGGTGAGATGGCACATTGAATACTGTGTTCATTTCTGGGCCCTTCACCACACTAAAGACATAGAGGCTCTGGAGCGTGTCCAGACAAGGGCAATGAGGCTCATGAAGGCTATAGAGTGTAAGTCCTGTAAAAAGCAGTTGAGGGAAGTGAAGTTGTTTAGCCTAGAGAAAAGGAGGCTGAGGGGAAACCTGCAAGAAAGTTGTAGGGAGAAGTGGAACACCTCTCTTCCCTGGTTGCAAGTGATAGAACCAGAGGCAATGGTTGCAAGCTGTGCCAGTGGAGGTTTAGGCTGGATGTTAGGAATAATTTCTTCACTGAAAGGGTTATCAAATATTGGAACAGGCTGCTCAGGGCAGTGGTGGAGTCACCATCCCCGCAGGTATTTATAAAGTATATGGATGTGGTGCTGAGGGTTTAGGGGTGACCTGGCAGCGCTGGGCTGAAGGTTGGACTTGATGATGCTAAAGATCTTTTCTAACAAAAGATATTCTGTAATTCTGATTCTGTGAACCTGAAATAAGAAGTGAAAATTTATCATGAAAGGAAAGAAGTACCGAAGAAACCACACTCTGCGAAGTGTTTTGGCCATCATTAGGTTTTTTTATCTTTACTTGTGCAAAGCTGAAGCATTTGCTAGCAGCATGTGCTGAGGAGTTGCATGCAAAAGGAAGGTCAAGAATAATTGTGAGGGTTGGCACCCACAGAATTACAAAGGTTTCCATGAAATACTTTGTCTTGCAGCCAGCTATTTCCTGACATAAATAGGGCACAATCCTTGTTAGCCCACTGCTCTACCACAGTTTTTTTTTGGAGGCTCATGAAATCACTCCGCAAGATGAAAAAACTGGACCACATGAAAACCATTTTTTAATGATAGTTTTTACTGTTTGTATCATAGGGATGCAGAACAAGAAATTGGAATGTGTTTTATTGTAGACTTCTCTTTGAGAACTAGTGAAAGCGGTTTGAACTTTGTAAGGTGTTATGGTAGTCTCTGAATTGCTATCACTGGCCTTATTTTCGCTATGTATCAAGTCCTTTACGCTTTCCAGAAGTGCAGGTACTTGCTGGAGTTAAATAAAGAGCCTATAGATGTTTGTCATAACTGAATTTTGACTCAGAAGAAAGCACAGTCCAGGGACAGACCCTTAGCCATTAACCTGTCGCTGAATTTATTCCCATTCATTGGGTAAATATCAGTGAGTCAAATGAAAGTCTCTGCCCCAGTGTCTGCTTATTTGAGTGACTTCTTTCTTTGTGCTCTGTGACCTGGGAAGTATTCAAAACTAGGTAGTGCAATAATACTCTCAATCAGTCAGTCTACTTGAGGAAATGTGGTTGCTTTAATAGACTTATTGCTGCCTTCGTTCTTCTTGGTGTAAGTTCCCAGTAGTTCATGATCCCTGAACAGTTTCTAGTTCTCCATAGGAAGAGATGTCCCAATTCACTAGTGTTTCCACAAAGAAGCAGATGCCCTTGGGCAGCCATTAGTTGGAAGGGAAGGAACTGCTAATTAGAGTGAAATGCAGGGAGAACTTTGTGACAAGACAAAATTTAGTTACTCAATGCAGTGCAGTGAGCAAGTGCAGAAGACAAAAGCCTCAGGTGGCTCCTATGGTAACTTCTGTTGCTGTCTCAACAATCATTTAAAAAACCCACCTAGCACAGATTTAAGAGATAGAGCTGTGATAGGAAAACTTACTAGAAATGAAGAAAGCTTTCCTCACTAAGCAAGGCAATATCAGGACTAATGTAATATTCAATCCCATTTCAGATGCAAATCAGTGTTTTTTATGTTGTAATTAAATGAACTTCCAGAAGCACATGGAGCACAGAAGACCTGTAGGGCTGAAGATGACTCTTAACAACCTGAGGATGGATGCCTAAATATTATGTGATTCCATGGAAAGTATTTGTTTTGCTTGAAATGTATCTCATCAGTGTCACCCTGACCTTAACTACAGTCAACAGTTTTAACTACTTTTCCTTCAGGTATTTACTAAAAAAACACATAAAGAGTGAGAATGTGGGGCAGAAATCAGCAGCATGTACCATCATCCTCCTGGTTCCATCCCTGTGGTATGTGTCTGTCTCTTCAGAGAGATGTTGAATAAAGCTGAAGGTAGAATTGTGGTTGAATGGAGTTTGTTACTAAGGGCTCTGGAGAACAGAACGGAAGGATCCGAGACACGACAGGACATCTTTTTTAATTTCTAAAGTCTTCTGGCTGTAATGTGAAGTCTGTTGCCAGTAAATAACAAGATTCTGCAATAATTTGTCCTTCAGTGACACAGCTTTTCCTTCAAAGTTGCTCAATATGCCATTTTCTTTTTCATGCCCTTGTAATGATACCATATTGAATTTCTTTTTCCTCCCGATTTCCAGCTAATGCAAGATGAGCCTTTTCTCAAAGGCCCTGTGGGAGTTAGGCACCCAGTTCTCAGCAATTTTCTGTCTGAGCTAGCACAACATTTAGTTAGATAATTCATGAAATCTCACCCACAGAGTTTGATTGTTAACTGTAGAGTCCTCACTGGAAACTATGACTATTATAAAGGTTACCAGCAATAAACATTGCTTTGTAATGTCTGCGACGTGTGTGCAGTTGATTCATAACAATAATGACACTTTTCACCTAGGTAGCACTTTTCATCTGAACTGAAGAGCTGGAGTCAGTATTTCCATTTTGCTGGTGTTTCATATAAATCTCTGCATTTGTCATTGACAAATGAAAGAGCCTCAGAAATGTTTTCCCCATCATTTGTCTCTTGGAACATAAACCAAACAAGGAAAGTTCATGTTGTATCACAAAGAGTAGGAAAAAAACGTAGTTTGTTGGCTCAGAGAGCTTAGTAATGGCAGATGTGATAAAATAGCTGGGGGACATGCTGGGCCCCACACTAAGTGTAATGGAAGGCATGCAGTCAGCGTGCAGACCAAAATGCCCTTTGTAGGTCCTGGGGCACCATATGCGGGCCTTAATAGCACAGCCTGCCCCTGGCCCTTTCAGAGCTACGGTACACAGATAATAGGGGTTTGCTTGTGTACTCTCCATGTATTCATTTGAAATCAGCATGTAACAGTGAATCATTGTGACATGATGTTCCCTTTTCAAGCACAGCGAGAAAGATATTTTCCAGATAGACTTCAGTTTGTTTTCTTTTATGTGTGATGGGAACTGTACTTGGTATTTACAGACTTTTAACATTTCCTTGCAACCACTACTGTTTGGGCTTTTTATTAGATGTGAATCAAATGTGCCTGACAAACTCCTTTGTCAGCAGGAACACAGGTAAAAGGAGGAATAAATGCAGGAGCAGCTCTCTGAGTTAAGATGATGTGAAGCATTTCTTATGCCATCTATGCCGAGTTTCTTCCCTTTGAGCAGCAATAGAAAGATCACTAGTGTTTTTGTTTTGGGTTACCCTGAAAGTTAGATGTAGCCCAAAAGCCCTTTTTTTCAGTCATCAATCAATTAGTTCCTAAAGGCAACGTGATTAATTCTCTTTGTTAATGTGTCTGAAGGTATTAGAACTGGCCATTCAAAGAAACGTGTAGATGCATAGTTCAAAGAGACATAATTCAAATTTCTTGGCGAGAGGAAGAGTAGTAAGTTTCATCATCAGGAAGTATATAGAAAAAAGGTTGTAAACTCTTGTCTTAATCTGAAGAGTCCTTCCCAGAGATTCTAGCAGATTAGGTCTTCTTCAGCTTCTGTCCCTGACTTTTAATATAAAAAGAAAAAGTGATGTCACAGAAGTAAAAGCTACAAGGATACCACCAAGTGAAAAAATACACATAATTAAAAGCAGACAAGTGAATGACTGTTCTGTGGTTTCTGTAATGTGGACCCCATAGGAGAGTGGTGTCTGTGGGACTCTGGATCTAGCTATAGCTCCAGAGCTCTTTTTCCTAACGCCAGTGATGTATCCTCAGGGTAAAAGAAATTCTTCCCAAGGATGGTTTAAAAACATTACATGGAGTTCTTCCATGAGATGGTCTACAAATATACCCTTCAATAAAATCAGCAAAGAGCTCATGATGGGTTGCTCTTACTGAAATAAAAGCCCACAGCAACAACAACAAAAAGTGGCTGTGGAGACAGTGATGAATTGGAGCTCTTCAAAAGCCTAAAAATTAAAATCATTCAAAGGCTAATGGGTCATAGGAACCTCACATCTCTCCGGGAACTTGCACTGTGTATCTGGGATTTTAAAAGACTACTGCTGTTGATGTACTGATTCTGTGTTTTTAGATTTCTACTGTTCCAGCTGTGCTCCACAGAAATTCGATTTGTGTCTGCTCCACTCATTGCCATTGTCACACTTCCTTAACTGAGGGTAATGGTGAATTTTACAGTCTGTCCTCATTTCCAGTCACGGTTTTTTGGAACAAAAGTTAAAAAAGGACTTGGATGCTTTCTTATCAAAGTGGAGATGGAGTACAGTATAACCTAACCAAGTTTGGCACACAAAGATGCTTTAATATACCCAGTTTTATCAGGAAAAATAATCAAGCCTTTTGTAAGGTGTCTTTGCTGAAAATGTGTTCAGCTGGAAATTTCCACACTGGCAGTGTATATAAGAAGAACAACTACACTGTATGGCTGTCTTGGGAGCAAATTAAAATTTGTAGTATTAGAGCTGTGTTTGGATAT
The DNA here is from genome assembly GCA_013397515.1 of Upupa epops. Classification (NCBI taxonomy): domain Eukaryota; kingdom Metazoa; phylum Chordata; class Aves; order Bucerotiformes; family Upupidae; genus Upupa; species Upupa epops. Next base: position 67,571 of record VZRI01005808.1, on the reverse strand, counting down.
CATGGCTGAGGTCCAGAGGGGTGTCAGAGCAGTAGGCAGGTAACGCCTGGTATAGATGTGCTCACACAGGACACTGAAGGATGCTGGTGCAAATGTAGATGTTATCCTTGTAAACAGCGTGGATTAAACCTGGGCTTGCTGATCTTTCCAGTGGCAATTCTGCAAAGGCAAGCAGGAGTTGTGGATGTAAACCCAAGAAGGATAGAGCAGGTAAGACTGAGAGTATCTTAAAATAACTGACACTTGAATTTAATTTCTGTGTGCACTAGATGGTCACTTTCAGTGGGCTCTGAGTACACTTTAGCTTTACGTAAACTTGTAGAAAAATGTATGAATTGAAGTTGTCCTTGATCTTTGCTTTGAGGCTGCCATTATACCTGCTGTCTTGCAGTTAAAAGGACAGGTCTAACCAAATACCTTTATCTGCTACAAAATACATTGAGAAGGAAACAAGCAGGTGAGTTTGTTGGCTTTGTTTGGTTTTGGTCATTTTCTTTTGAGATACTGTGGAAATCAACCCATGTTTGGACAATTGGAAGGGCAAATAAGTATTTATCCTTTTATAACTGATGGCAAAAAATATTTCCCTCTGAACAGAAGTTTTACTGTGAGGTTGAATTACTGTTTACAGAATTTCTGTGTGGGATGAATTGTCAGGTTACTGCAGGTTTTCCTGGTGATGAGTCTAGTCAATGAGCCTGGACCAGCGAGTGGCCATTTCTGTGGTGTCTCTGTGGGGAGGTCATGCTGTGATTAATGCTCTTCAATGTCGTTTTATGCTGTTTGATTCTGAAAGAATCCCAAGAGCTTATTTAACAAAAAAATATGATTTGACTTCAATGGAAAGTCAAAATATATCTAATATGATGTTTTATTTCCCTTAATCTGCCTGGACACCAAAAAACATAAATCCAGGTTTTGGTCATAGGTTACACATTTAGATTTCTGATTTTAGTGGTGCCTGTGACAGGGAAGGGTGTTTATCTGGTTCCATGGAACCTATTAGACATATTGTTGAGCAGATATACTTTACCTGGAAAGCACATTAGTACAGGGATGGAGATGGCTAGAGCTTTTGGAATAAAATACACAAACAACAGAGTTTTATTTTGAACTCTTTCTTCTTTTGCACATTGGAATATTTTTAATTTTTTTGCTTTTAATTGTAGAGTGATTGCTAGAGAGGTTTCTTTGGTTGCCTTTTTGTTTGTAGTTTTTTTCAGTCATGATTCTTTGTTCTGAAGTTAAGATCTGCATATCTACTTTCTGAAAATAATCTCTCTTTTCTAAGATTGATCTGAAATATTCCTTTTATTGGCACATTCCTTTATTTTTCTAGTGTGTACTCAAAACTCCTGCAAGAAATGCAGGTGGCCTCTGTCACCTAAGCATGATCTTCATGCATATTGGATAAGAATCTTGGTTGTGGTTGCTCTGCTCATTTAAAAGAAGTCTTCCTAGTTCAAAACAAGGACTGTTGTGCAATCTGTTGAGAGTCCATTTGTCACAGTTTGGAGAGAATGTGGAATGGTTTCACAACATTGAGTAGAATCAAACGTGTACATTTTTTACCTTTCTGACCCCTTTCTCATCCACTTCCTGTTTCCTCTATTGCAAAAATGCATCTTAGCAGAAAAAATAGAACAATAACTTTTAAAAATAAATGAAATGTTTCTGGGCCCATTATTCTGGGGGTTGGATGCTTCATACGGTTACGGGATTTAAATGTCTTGTAGGGTGTCTGATGTTTTGGGAAGAATGAATTGAGGAGAAAATGTGTGTCTGCTCTGCATAGCAGACAGTTCACAAATTGTTGTATTTATAGATAGAGGAAACAAAGAAAACTTCACAAAACAGCTCATCTACATCTTGTTTATGGATTTACAGGAACCTCCTAGTCTGTGAGTGATTCTGACTTCCTGCAATGACACTGAACTCTGTCAGCTCACTCCATCTTGCAACAAATTTTATGAGCTCAGGAAGTCATCAGTGGTACTTCTCAAGCTTTTTATCATTAAGTACATGCTTACTAGATGGATACAAGAGTGGGGAGTTTTTTGCAGGCTTGAACTCTACGATATTTTCCTTGACTTGAGCAGGCTTTCTGCTCATTATTTGATAATTCACAGTTTTTATCAGTTGCCAGTTAAATGATATTGCTGTGGGAGTTTCACAAATAAACCACAGTTGAGTGGGAACTGGGGGACATGCAAATGATATACGGTCCTTGAGTGCTCATTCCTTTAAGCTTCCTTTAGACTTAAACTGGTAGACTTTTGTATACAGAGAAAGCTACAAGGGATATAATGAACATTCAGAGAATGTGGTTTTCTGAACAGCTGTATATCTGGATAAACTGATAAGTTACCAGGGACAGTTTCTGGGTGGTGTTTGTGTTCTCTACATGCTGTACTAAGTGCTGTTCAAACTGCCTTTGACTTCCAGCCAACAGTTGGGAAAGTCATTAAACATCAGATTTGAACAGCAGTTGCTTTCTGTGTTTACAAAATCCCGTACACGATCTGTATGGCCACAAGTTATAAACCGAATGAGAAGCATCTGATGTCTTCTCAGTGCAACTTGTGTAAAACATCACAGTAATCAGCCACGGGTTAATCTAGCACGTGGTAGGGATCTTGCCTGGCACAGGGATGAGGGCTGCAGCAGCTAGTTGAAAAGGGGATGGTTGGGTGGTGAGAGAACAGGAACCATCTGGAACATCAGCACAAAGCCAGTTTCTGACTAGAACACAAAGTACATCCCCATAAAAGCACATGCAAGTCCTGACCTGTCACCGAAGTCAATAATCTTAGTAGGTGTAAGACTAGCACCCCAGGTACATAAATTTTACCAGTTGTTAGTCTAATTTATGCATCTATGGCACAAAATTTGTGCTCTGTGCATTCTTGGCAAAGTTGCTGGGGTAGTAATTTTTTAAAAGTAGACTGTTGTGGACAATGTCTAGAAAGTGTGTAATTTTTTAAAAGTAAACTGTTCTGGACAATGTCTAGAAAGTGTCCTGCACGAGCAGTGTGTTATTGACACTGAGTTTGACATGACTCCTTTTTTCCTCTTTTCCTAGATTCCTCTGCAAATAAACAAACAACCAAATTAATCCTAGCATGCATGGGGTTTATATTTGTAATGCAATTGGCTCATTAATTCATGGGTAAAGAATCTCCATTAGTTTGTAATGCTTCCCTGTGCTGTAATAGTGCTCTCTGCTTGCTGAGCTACTGTCCAGAGGCAGAAGCCAGTTAATGCAAAACCAATATTTATCAAGCTACTTGTGGGGCTGACTTGGTCAAAGTAAATCAGTTTTGATAAGAATTACTTCATTAGTGGCCATTAGAGATTAGTTAGTTATTTACTTTCAGTAATCACAATATAGCAAATATATATTAAGTTACTTTTGTATTGAAAAAAATTCCATGAATAGAGAGGTTTTTCAAAGATTTAAATAGGTCAGCTAACTAATGTCCAGCATGACTCAAATGTCTCTTTGTTCCTCTATAATTCACTTTGTAATATCCACAGATGTGGCTGTCTCAGCCCTTTCCCCTGCAAGGATCTCTAATTATTTGCATAATACATAGCACAACAGTAATCTGAGACAGGTACAGTTTAGGACTCAAGATGTAGAGACCTCATGAAGGGGCTTTTCTAAACTACAGAGGTCACATATGGTGTAAGCTGGCTTTGAATCATTTCCAAGTAAAAGAAGTAGTGTTTCAGCCTGCTCAGTGCAGTGACTACAAAAAGAGCAAGGCAGAAAAGAGCCTGGAGTTTCTGCGTTGTTTCAGAAAATTTCTGCATGTATTTCACCTCCCAGCACTATGAATGCATGTTCTTCAAATTAACCAGAAAAGACCATTCTTGTGCTTGTAGAGTGTCACATGTTTATTAGAGGGGAAAGTCAATCTCAGATAAAACTTTTTCATTTTCTGCTCATACATATATATTTTTTCAGGAGTAGGACCCTGAAATGTCTTGGAACATGTCACCAAGCTTTGTATTCTTGCTGAGTACTTACAACATCAAAAGAAGATGTTGGGCATGACAGTCAAAGAATGCAAAAGCAGAGGTGTACAAGCAAATTTATTTTCCATTTGTTACAAGACATATATTCTAAATGCTACTGCCAGAAAATTTGATCCTGATACTTCACTGCTGAGGTCAATGAGTGGTTTTTTCTTGATGGATGATAAAATCCTTGGTCAGAAATAATGTGTCTTTGCTCTCTCTCAATAAATATTTATAAGCACATATACACATAATCTACCTACCTATGCTTAAGAATGGATTAAGGACACAGGTATTTAGTCATTGCCTTGGCCTCTTTGTGAGATGGGGAAAGAGATGGGGAAATTTTGGAACATATTTTTCAAAACAGAAGCAGAAGCCCAACAATGCATGCTTCATTTCCCACTGAAACATGGGCTATCATTTACCGTGGTGAAAAGCAATTTCTAATTTTTTCACATAAGCATGACATTATAAAGCGTAAGATGTGGAAAAGCAGTAAGTCCTCTGTGTTGGCAGGATCAGTTGTCTAGATGCTCTTTTCTCATGTGCCAAGCTTTTCTTGCTGTATTTATCAGGTAATTAAGTTTGTTCATGGGAAACATTGTTCCTTTACCTCCTTGTCACCTTTTATAATGTTTGTGCCCTGAAATTCTGTGCTGAATAGAGAGGTGTCAGGACTGTTCCACATCTCTTACAAAGCAGTGAATTGAGTCAAAGATGCAGATAGTTGATATCAGCAGGAATCTAATTAAAAGTTTCTTTTTTCATGCTAGTGTCAATCCTTCAACACAGATTGAAGGACTGGGTTTTTTTTCTAACTGGTTGTTAGTGGTCTAAGGGCTTTGCATTTCCATCTTCTGCACCTTTTCCTTAATGTCTGCTGTGACCACAGGCTGACACATCACATCAAATACCATGCAAACGAACAGCTAGAGAACTGACCAAGGTAACATTTCTAAATCAAAGGTGTTTATTTATTTAATGAAGGAGTATAACATGGGAGTATTTCCAAAGCAAACCTCTTGCATCATAAACATTTCTGTCCAAAACTCTGGAGTTAGCTTTTTTCTTATGCAGTTTAAACCAACATGCTCTAAAATGATGAGAAGCTCCTGACTCACACCTATCTCTAACTAGACGTAAGTTTGCATTGTGCTTTTAAAACAGAAAAGTGATTACGTCATGAAAAAACGCCAATCATAGTCCTTCTTCATCCATTTCCTGTAAAACTTTCTGGTTCAGACAGAGACCTTCCTGCTGATACTTGTGTTGATACATGACAGAATAAGCCATTTTGTTTAGGTCTAAAAAGTACTGAAATGAGCCAGATCTTAATCCTATCCACTTATGAATGTTCCAGCCCTTATCCAGCAAAGCACTTGAACACATATTTAACTTTCAGCACCTCTGGAGCCTCATTCATAACAATCTGGGTTTACTCAAGAATTCTGTAGGTTTAGGACCAGAATTCTCAGAATCATGCTTACAGGAGGAGATTTGAGTGTGAGGAACTGAAGGTAGCCTAAAGAGCAAAGGTTTTTTTGACATTTTGAGGTTTTTTGACATTTTATGAAGACGAAAGTGAGACCAAAGAAGTGTAAGTTTAAACAACTTGCTCCTTTCGATTAGGGTTTGTGCAAGAACTGACAAGGATTATTACTGCTCCTGGGAGACGCTGCTACACATAAAAATGGCAAAACGAGAAGTCTGTGTTTGGATGGCATTGACTTGGAAATACAAAAGGAAAAACTACAGCTCCACTGAGCAGGGTGGGGTAAGGAATTGAAAAGAATATAAAAGGGCAACTCTTCTTGACGTGAAATTCAACTATATTTTCCCCAGGAAGAATGAAATGTAATATGGGTAATTTATACAGACAGTTGAACAAATTGAAACCATATACAGAAAATTAAGTAACGTTTTTATGGAAAGAACAGAACACATTTAACAAGCACTACCTAGAGCCAGCAGCCTTTCACTGTATAACTTGCAGGGTGTTTTAATTATGCTGAGGTCAGGATGTCTGTTTCCAACTTTAATCAGCTAATTTAAGATTTCATTTGGCCTGAAAAAAGAACTAATAAGTTTTTTTTTGTGCTTAGATTTTTCTATGTTCCAAATAAGATTAATAAAGAAAAAAACTATAGATCCCTAGATTTTGAAGATGCTAGGTTATATTTATAGAAATATCTTAGAGTACATTAAAAGGAGGACATGAAACTACTTGATAAAATATATGCTTGAATTTTAATGTTTTACAAATTCCTTCTCTTTAATCACTGTATTTAACCCTAAGTTTACTTTGTATGGTAGGTTTGTAATACAAAGAGATAGAAAAGAAGGGAGCAATCTCTTAGAAACATGTATAGATGTGGCCAAAGTGCATTCTTCATTGTATGAATTCAGCTATACTCTGTCAGTTGTTAATGGAGACTTTTATTCCCTATTTTAAAATATTGGCTTTGATAGTAACAGTGAGTTAGATATAGATGAAATCCATGGGTTTTTTCCATGCTTTTCGTGCAAGAAGTGACAAGTTGCTGTACTTGAGCCATTTATATGTAAAATGAGCAAAGAATGAGAACTGAATGGATCCTTTGTTTCTGTGGCAAATGTAATGTGGACTCGTAACGGTAAATGCATTTTACCTGAAGCAGGCACTGGATAAAATGCAGAAATAGGCTCTGACACTGGGGCTAACACTGGAACCTAGCAATATTCTGTTCCTGTGATGGTTCTGAAAGACAGGATGAAGGCTTCTATTTTTTGCTTTTGCTGTTCCAGTGCATCTTTATTTGTTTGTTTATTCTTGTGCAATAGAGAATTTTCAACCAGAGGAATGGAGAATGTAACTGGTTCATAAATGCCTTGTGCCTGTGAAGATTCCTTCCATAGCAGTTGGAGGATGTGGTTTGAAGTGTCCTCAGACAGAAGAGAAAATGTGAGCCTGTCTTTTCCATATCCTGATTGAACAGACTAATCAGATTTATACTGGGGGATAGAGTTGGACTTCAGCAAAGAGTAATGGTGGGATAATTTTATCCTGTTGGATGGGAAGAGCAAAAAAAAAAAATAAATCTGTTTATCTTATTGAAAGAGAGATAGTAGATACCAGTGTTCAGGAATTGACCCTTAACTTGGTGGTGGTGTATGCTTACAGAATAGGCAAGATTTAGGATGTGCTCTCAGGTATTCCTTTTTATTCAGATCTAGATGACTCCCACCCCAGAGGCTTCACTGTTTTGAGTCTTATTTTGAGATGTCTAATGCTTCCCTGGCATCACTTTGAGAGCCTGGTCACCTAACACAGAGTTGTGAATATACCTTGGCCAAAAGAAAAAAAAAAAAAAGATTTATGGTGTTTACTTATTGCAGCTTGTAAAGAATTTTGTGGCTCTAGTTCAAATTTACTTCAGTTTTTCCTTTACATCTGGTGGGTCTCTGAGCTGGATGGTATTTGAGAGAAGTAGCATGGACAGGATACCCTGTAAGACACAGATTCAATCAAAGTAACATTTGAGAGGAATGAAGATGTCCAAGAATATTTTATGTCTTGATCAGATTAGTGCCAAGGTGCCCACAAGGATAGCATATCTCCTAGCTAATTTCTGCAGATATGAATCTTCATGAAATGTTTGAGCCTTTGTGCTGAAAACCCTCTAGTTTTTGTTATTCTACTTTCACTGCTGAGGTAGGGATAGAATATAACAATTCCTGCACATTCTGAGTAACAATAGCGGATGTATATGCTGTTTCCCTTTTAGGAAAATAATATCTTTGTGTAAGTCGAGATCAACTGGCCTTACAGAAGCCACATAGCTATCGTTGTCTGTGTGCATATATCCCCAAACTATTCATAATCATTTCCATTCCTAGATTGGCTGGCAGCCATTTGGTTAGTCGTCACTCAAATGCAGGGAGACCATGTAGCTTGTGAAAGCTGTACTTGAGATGGCAAAGCTGCCAAAATAATCCTACTGTGTAACTTGACTATCTAATTATATTAACAAATGATGATGGCTAGAGCTTGAGATGGTGGAAAAGGAAATACAGATACATCTTCTTCTAGTAATACCTTCTAAAACAGTACTCCACTACTTCATGTTAGCTTTGCTGCTCCCTGTTCTTG
>VZRI01005808.1:3608-59374 GCA_013397515.1 Upupa epops | reverse complement strand
CCCCACAAGTCTTACTAGTCTCAGATTTTGTGCCCTTGAAAGGCTGTACTGGTGAGCCTCAGAAAAAATAATGCTTGGTTCAACATTATCTGCAAAACCAATCTAGCAATCCCCTTCTCCCCCCCCAAAAAAAAAAAAACAAACCCCAAACAAACTAGCATGCAGAAAAAATAGCAAACTGTCCACCCTACGGGCAAGAACATGGCAATATTGCCTGCTTTTATTATGATACTGCAACTAGTCTGATTCTCATTGTTTAATGCTTCTGAAAGGAAGGAGATGGATAAACTTTGTTAAAAGAGATGTATTTATAGTCTTCCTGTTTGCACAAAAAGTTTGAAAATTTGACCTCAATGTGCCCTACAGGCTTTAACCCAGGAAATGAAATGACCTTGTGTATATTTTTATATTTCATGGATTTGAGCTTCCTTGTACCATTTTTGGAGTTTCACTCACAGTGTTTGAGAGTTTGAGGTTAGCAGCACTGTGATGACTAATAATATCATGGGATTCTATAATCAGCAAAGTCTAAGATTACATTCAAACTGCAATTCTGAGTGCAAAAGATAGAGAACAGATGTATTTCATGTATTTTCATTTTCACAAGTTGTATCTTCTTATACCTCGGTGAATTAAACATGCTGAATAAGTCTCACCACAACCCTATTTAACTGATGGCCTGGGGAAATAGAAATTAAGAAGAAAAGAAGTGATTTTTTGTCTCAGGTTAGAAATGTGATCTGGGCTCAATGAGGCACAAAAATACAAAGAATATGGATGAAATAAAGTTATATAAAGCAACATCTAAGAAGATGCTCATGGTCATAGTGCTTAGACTCTATAAACAGAAAGACCACAGAGCAGAGGTCAGAGAAGGTGACAGCTACATCTGTGAGGAAGTCTGCAGGCAATCAGGGCAGCTGGTTTAAAAAATGAAAAATAGAAAAAAATCTGATTGGCAATTTTTACTAGATCATGGGATGCCTGCTTGTGACTGGGGCTGATGTGTTCAGACAGTGTTGCTTGTATGGTAATCTGAGTTTAATAACCATTTTACTCTTGTGAGCTAACATGTGAATTGAAATTGCTATACCATGGAGATCTTGTTACCATTGAAGTATGTGCAGCACCATCAGCAGATTTGTATTCTGCAGGATATACTTGTCTTGAAGTTGGCATCTTATACACCACCCTCTTTCCTTTAAACAAAATGTAAGAGGCAGCAATCACAAGCTCCTGTCTTCAAAAGACAGGAGGTGGTCTCCTTACCTGCAGCAGATGTGTGCTGATGGAGTGGCTATGTCCCCAGGTAAAAGATTCATGGGAGAAGGTTAGCAGACTGAACAGCATTAGAGATGATGAAAAGGGGATTGATCAGAGTTTTTTATAGATCTTGCAGAGCAAATAGCAGCTACACAGAAGGAAGAACAGACAGAATCTTGTCAGGAAAATGGAGACTCTCATGACAGCAAAGACTAGAAGCTGATGTCTTCTGGCATCAGAGGAATAGCTTGTGTCATCAAAAGAATGGCTTATGCTTCACTTGCTAATCTGGAACTACAGAATGTATTCAGTGCTCTGGCTTCAGGTGAGGCACTAGAAACTCTCTCTAACAAAGTAAATGATCCTGATGAGCCTGAGTCAAGTATAAGAAACAGGGAGAAGTAGTGGTAGGAGTATATTACTGTCTGCTTTACTGGATGATCAGATCTGCTGTCTAGGGAAGTTTGCTGGTTGCTAGAAGTTCAGATCTGTGATATTAGAGAGAGTTTGCCTAGGCTTGAATGACCCTTGGAATTATTAACTATTGTTGCTTTTCTATAACAATGTCAGTGATAGTGCTAGGGGAGACCCTGTTTCCAGCATGACTGCATGAGTAAACATCTGCCAAGCAGACTTGCAGAAAGGGTCCTTTGTAAGAGCTGCTTTAGGAAGCAGGTTGACGAATGTGATCCTTCCCTTCTGCTCAGCATTGGTGAGACATATCTGGAGTCCAGCATCCAGCACTGTGCTCCTCAGTCAAGACAATAGTGGACATATTGGAGTGAGTTCTGCAAAACTCAACAAAAGTTCAGTACTGGAGCATCAGATATTCAAGGAGATACTGAGTGAACTGGGTTTGTTCATCTTAGGGAAGAGAAAGCTCACTGGTGGAACTTATGAATGTGTATAAATACCTGATGGGATGATGTGAAGAAATGGAGACAGACTACTTTTAGTGGTCTTCAGCAAAAGGAAAAAGAAGCAATGGGTGCAAATAGAAATACAGGAAGTTCTGTCTGCATGTGTGATTTTAAAATATTTTTTTAAATTGTAGGAGTCATTGAACACTGGAAAAGGTTGCTGAGAGAGGTTATGGATGCTTTATCTTGAAGAAATTAAAGATCAAAAGTTGTCCCAACCAATCTGCTTTAAATGAACGTTCTTTTAGCAGGAAGATTGGACTAGATGGTCTCCAAAAGTCTCTTCTAATTCAGCTATTCTGTGACTGAAGAATGTCATTGTTGATGGCAGGTAAGATCAGGTCTTCTCTTAGTGTTCAAGGCAAGGAAATGTGGCATATAGAAATTCTTCAGGACCTACGTGCACAAAATAAGAACTTTCTGGTGCAGATTCTTCATGTTTTTAATTGCATAATGTGATAAAACAGATTCTCAATGCATTATGTGGCCAGTGTGCTGAAAAGAGGGAGAAAAGAATCCTTGAGCTTCATGGTGTAGTGGAGAGTAAGGATTCTATTTTGGTTTTAATGTTTTCTCTAATTCAGAATTCATAGAATCAAAGAATCACTAGGAAGAGACCTCGAAAGATCATGTAGTCCAATCCCCCTTCCACAGCAGGATCACCTGGACCAAGTTGCACAGGAACAGATCCAGGCAGGTCTTGAACGTCTCCAGAGAAGGAGACTCCACAATCCCCCTGGGCAATTCAGACCAGATGTGCACAATGTGGACAGGAGCATAACATCACAATGATCCATGTCACTGTGTCAGTAGTGTAGAGAGGCCCTGGCTACCACTGCAGAGGATCTCCTTTCTTCTAGTATTGTGAGATCTGCAGGGTTTCAATAAAGCCTTGAAAATCCTCCTTTTAGTCTAATATTTTTCCAACTCAAGCATTCTAACAGGACAAACTGATTGGGGGAATATTTAATAGTCCTAGTTCCCAGTACTATTGTACTAGCTGTGTGTCCCAAGATTACTTTTGCTTTGTACACAATGGGCTACAGTGTGGCTGAAAATATTTTATACCAGCTCTAGGGTGAGCTGCTGTATATGAGCAAAAGGGTGACTTTATGAGGGAAATATATTTTGTCAGTTTCAGCCGACAGTATTTTCTCATTCCTTTTCAGTGTACTGTATCGTGAAATCTGAAACACTGTTGCCTACTGATGCTAACATGTCATAAATAAGAATCTATGGATGGAAACGTTATGTGGACATGGTAGCTATAGGGGAAAAACTGCGAAGAACTTAGCAGTCTATTTTATTAAGTTAATGAGGTTGAGCTGAGAAAAAAACATGCTTCACTTGAATGGCCTCATATTGAATATAAAGCATGTTTCAAAATACTGATACTACAAACAGACTTATACTTGATGAACTCCAGATGATTCCATTGATGTGAATACAAAGAAAAAAGCCCAGCATCTTTCCTCCTCCATCCCCTTCCCCTGCCAATGGTAATCCAAAGATTCTTGCTCTGTTAAAGTTATTATGACATATTCTGGAACTAACAAAAATGAAAATTATTCATCTCCGCTTTCCTATGATGTTTAAAAATGGTTTTCACAGTAGCTCAAAGTACAAGGCAACTAGAAAACTTTCAGCAATTTACATAAATAAATATTGTAGGAAAAATCTTTGAAGTAGGAGATCATGAGTGAACACATCTGCTGAACAGAACTGAAAGCATAAGGGTTTGAGACCTTTCCCTTCTGTTCTACCAAACAAAATGAAAAAGAAAGTTGTTTGTTTTGATGTTTTACTCATAAACTTTCTTCATTGTTTTTAACACTAGCATATCAAAAGGAGTGTACAGATAAGTAAATGTCTTATTTGAGCTGAGACCATAAGTATTCTGGTTATTATATATTGGCATAGCATAAATATAATTTTTGATAGTAAGGCTCTCATTTACCTTTGACTAAACCTTGACTAAACTTGAGCCGTCTAGGAGATAAAGTTAAGAAAAAGGATGTTTGGTTCTTTAATTTCAGTCATGAGAAAAATTTCTGAAGGTACTACTGTCTAAACAGTTCAATAAAATATCCACAAATTTGACCTCACTTTAGAAAGAGTTATGTCTTGATCCAAAGAATGGAGCACATGAATTAAGGAGTCATTTCCTTCTCGAAATACTAGTATTCTGGGAATCATTCTGTTCATAGCACAGCCTGAAATCTTCCATTATCATCCAGTCAGTAATGCTGAAAAAAATGTTCTTAAGCCTAACAATCCTCTTCAAATATTTTTTGAGCAGTGGAAGGCATGGAACAGGCAAAATTAGAGACAAATAAAGCCTCAGTAAAGACCTTCCCTGTAAAAGCAATAGAAGAACTATTTTATGGTAACTTTTCCTCCTTTTTCATACAAATGTGTCTTTCCTTCAGGTAACATATAAATACTAGATTGTTATAGAGCCTCATATGTTACTGCCTGCTAAGGAGCATGTGACTGTTACACAGAGATGACTCTTCCAAAGTGGGCCGTGACCAAACCTAGAAATTTTGTGCAGAGAAGCAGATGAGCTTATGTCTTGAATATTGTATTGAATATGAAACTGTGCAATAGTGCTGAGGTAGCTTGGCTTTAGGGGGGTGTCACACTTAAAGAAAGATGGAACCCAATATGTGGCAGGTCATTAAGAGTCAGTTTTACCAACAGACAAAATTTGTAAGCATTTAAGAATTGATTGTTATAAAAAATAGAACAGATTTAAAAAGCAACTACAAACAGAAGTACTCTTAACCCACTAATGATAATGGAGTGACATAAACATTCCAGCATCTCATTAGGTTTGTGAGACTGGCTGACTTTTGCAATTGATGTTAAATTTGACATGTGTTGCAGACTGCTGGTATTACATTTTCCATACTAGATTCACTGATGCTAACTGCTCTGAGCACTTCTGTAGCCCAAAATGGAATGATTGCAAAATGGAGCAATTGAAACAATTGCTCATTTTTCAATTCTTGCGCTTAGGTGCTGGACACCACATTATATTTCATGTCCTTGCCTTTTCTTCCTCAAGTCTTTCACAGGAAATATTTCAATTATATATCCTGATTAAATTGTATATTTAGCTTCTAGCTGCCTTTGTTGAGATTACAGTCTCTTTAAAGCACTGTGGTATAGCATTAGAAAACACACATCATACAAATAAAAAAGATACATGTTTTTAAAGACTGTTAAATGCTTTATGCTTTTTTATATGCTTAAACAGAACTGACCTCAGTATACAGTTGCAAAAGGTGCTCCTTTCTGAGCCTGTGTTACATTTAAGAAAGCCTGTCATGCTGTTCAATTCTTACTATCTTCCAATACCCATCTAAACTTGCAGGCTCTTGCTAAACATGTTAATAACAGGTTTTTTTCTGACATTAAATATTAACCATTAATACCAAGTATGAATACATAAAAATGTAATTTTAATGCATTTCTTCATAGTGCCATACATTATTTTCCTTTATGTTACCTTCCAGTGTGTCATTATATGGAATTTTTAGGGTTCTGTATTTCTTACTTCTATAGCCTTACATTTTAGATAAAAAAATATAGCCAAGATAATTCTGGCAAGAACTTTTTCTTATGCCCATTAATCTACTATTCTATAAAAAGAGAGGTCAATCTTCTTTAGTACATAGAGACTTAAAAGATATCCATTTGTACTTCATTTGGAAACATCAGAAAAGACTGACACTATGCAAGATTTTTATGTGAATTGTAGTAATGTTTACAATTAATATCTAGGTGTTTGGAAATCTTACTGTTTCTACTTTTTCAATGTTTAAATCAGAAAACGAATAAGACCAACAACTACACCAGGTTCTGATTATTATTACTGACTGCCCTGTGGATAGTTGCTAGCTCAGCTACAGCCACCTTCATCTATGGTAGCCAAACCTGAAAACAGCAAAATGCAACACTTCTTCCTTAAGACTGGGCTATAGAGTGATAAGTTTCTGATATATCCATGAAGGAACAATATATGAGACATTTTAACACATACATAATTTTGATGCAGAAAGCAGAAGGTTTTAGTGTGCTTCTACTGCACATAATGCTTCTTTCTCTGAAATACTCTCAGCTGTTCCTCAATGTCTCCAACTTTCTTCTGTCTTGAATTTGAAATCACTGTGCAATTCTCTGAAAAAGAGCTAGCTGCACATTGCCAACAACTTAATGTGATTGTTTTAAAAATGCCTAAATGTAATACAGAAAGTTTTAAGTCCAAGAATGATATATACACCTTGTTTTACTTACAAAAGCTATGGTTAGGAAATTTGCACTGAGCGTGTTGTACACTTCAAGAACCATTTGTTAAGTAATGTGGAAATCTGCGGTCAGAGTTGATCAGAATCCTGCTTCACCATAACCACGGGTCCTGGTGGTGGAATGTCCACCTCAAATACTTTCTGATTCAAGTCCCTAGCTAAATTCAGGTAACTTTTGGATGTGCCATGAGTGAAATGATTCATTTGACACAACTGTCCTGCTCTGTATGAATTTCATTCTGGACTTCAGAAACGACTAATAAAAATTCAATTAATTCAACTTAACTGTTACAGATAAAGCTTTGTTTTTGAGAAAACTACACTTAATAGTAAAGAAACCTAATAGCAAAAGTATTCCTGATGAGTGGTCTGGATTAAATGGAGGTGTGAAAGGGGATTCAGAAAATCAGACCATCTGTTAAACAATTCTACCAGTGACAGAGAATCACTGATTCATAGCATAAAAGAATGGATTGGGTTGGAAGATGCCTTCAAATATCATCTTGTTCACCTTCCTGCCTTGGGCAGGGAGATCCTTCACTAGTTCAGGTTGCTTAAAGCCCCATCCAATCTGCCTTTTAAGGTTTACAGTTGTAGGGTGTTCACAATATTCACCTGTTTCAGTTGTCCCATCACTCTCATTGTAAAAAATGCCTTCCATTTATCCAATGTGGATCTGCCCTCCTTCCTTCACTATAAAAATATTGCTTTGTGAACCGTCACAGTGATCATGGTAAAAAGATTTTCTTCTTCTTTCTTATAAGTCTCTTCATATAGTAAAAGGCTCCCTGGTGTCTTACCCATACTAAACAACCCCAGTTCTCTCAGCTTTTCTCCATAGGATAGCTGCTCCAACACAACGACTGTTTTCATGCTCCTTCTTAAGACCCATACCAATAGATTCATGTCTTCCTTCAACTGAGGACTCCAGAAGTGAAGACTGATCCAGGTGGAGTCTCATGAGAACAGAGTTGAGGAGAAGAATCACTTCCCTTCCATGACCTGCTGGCCATACTTCATTTTATGCAGTCTGACATACTAAAAGCTTTGATGTAAAGCTAATGATAATCATGGATTTTATAAGTTTCAAAGCTTCCACTTACAATAACAGGAAAAAACATCTCTGGGACCAATATACTATAAGAACCTGAAAAAATATTCAAGAGCCTTTGCAAAAGCATTTCTGACAGCATTTGTTGTCATTGAGTAGAACAATTGTGTTGATACCTGCATGCCAGGATTATTTTTAGTTTACAAGGATTTAAGTATGTTCATGTTACTAGACAGCAGACAGTAAATGAAACACCATGACACTTCTCCATCCAGCAAAAGGATAGAGTAAAAGTTAGAATAAAAGTTACTCAAAAAAGCCACTTACACTGAAAATACATTGTAGGGCAAACTTGCCATGACATGGAGAGTGCAGAGGAGTATGAAATAATATCAACACTCTATAATGCTAGACTGAAAACTGCAGTAAAGTAGGGTAGCCAGCCTCAAAAAAAGATTAAGATTCTTGGGTTTGTGCAGGAGAAACAGAAAAGGTAACATATACTGAGAACTAGTAGGATATCACCAAGCACTCTGAAGACATAAATGACTTTGTGACTCCCACTGATAACATGACAGATGTGAAACCTTCTGATGACTGTCAGGTTTGGTGGCTAAGTGTCTTGGTTTGTGGAATGTAAAGTTTGTATTCTATTCTCATCTGTCATCCTAAACCGAGACGCTAAGTATATACAGTGTCAGCATGGTTCACATCACCTAGACTCCAGTAACCTGTAGTCTCAACAGCTTCTCAAACACATGATAAAGAAGACCAAAAAAGCAGTATTTGTCAGCTGAGTAAAGAAACTCAAGGAGCCTAGATATACACCAGGAAGTCACAGTCTGTAGGACAGGAGGCAGCTGAAGGTCAATCTTTATGTGGCTGAATTAAAAGCTAAGTTCTAACCCTGTTATAAAGAAATAATTTCTTTAGGTTTTCAGTAATTAGTCTTTATGTGACATTCATCAACACATGGCCCATACATATAGGTTGTATTTTTTCATTTTTTTTCACTTTCCTTTGTAGAAATAAATATCTATCCTTACTCCAAAAGGATGAACAACTAATGGGGGCAGAGATATTAGGTTTTTTTTGGTTTTGCCACATTTTCATACTTGAGAAATTTTCCAGAACCTGCTCCAGGCTATTCTATTGATATTTCCAATTCCTCAGAGGTTGTAAGAAGGGATTAACAACTGGATGATATTCATACGAGAGACTTTGAACACTAGAAGTTGAAGATTTTGCAGCATAATAATCTGTGGAAATGTCATCTGAAAAGCTGAGATAATGTCTGAAATTTGCCAATGGGCAAGAATACTGTATCTAGGGATGTAAAAAAGATAGGATTCAGCTTGATTAAAAAAATTCAAGAAAGATGGAATTGAATTTGAATAGTGAGTCTTATGGCTCTTTGGATTAAGTCTCACAGGAGATAATCACTTCCTGTCCTTCAGTCCCTCAATGCTGTGTTGCATGACTTCTAGTGTGCTTGAATGTTTGTTTCTTGACCTTGAGCTCTAGCAGAGCAAAGAGGTTTAGAAATAGTTGAATTGGATCTGTTGTTATGATGATCTTTTCATGAATAATTTTTTGGCAAGGTTAGTGTAAATCTGGATGCTATTCATGAACTGTTAGTATTGCAAGGTACAGATGAAAAAACTGATTCTATGAGAAAAGCAAATGGCTATGTGCTGTCAAGAGTAGGTTCTTATCTGCAGGACAAATATTTTGATGAGCTGCACAGTCAGATATCTTGCAAATCAAGAACAGCAGAATGCAATTAAGGAAAATACTATGTGGAATTTCTGTTCCATGTTATCTGTTATAGATAACTGTGGTCAGAATATAATTCACATATGAAGTAGCTATGCTTTCTTTGGATTTGGACACTGAGTACCTCTGTTATAGAATCAGTGAACCATAGAATGGTAGGGTTTGGAAGGGACCTATAGAGATCATCTAGCCCAATCCCCTGCTAGAGCAAGATCTTCTCTAGGAGACGAATATCTTTATAGAGAAGGAGAATCCACAAACTCTCTTGGTGAGAAATTGTCCAGTTAGACAGCTACTTCAGGAATTACTACTATGAAGTAGTATGGCATCAGGATGCATCTAACCACACAGTCTTGTCAATCCATAGCTTTCTTTAACTAACATGTCTGAAATGGGCTTCAGTACACCAACAGAGGGCTTTTCTGTGAGAGACATAGCTTAGATACTATCTTTCATGTCCCTATATGTGTTTTAACACAGTGTTTACAATAATTTTATGGTTGTATATTATTGAATCCAGAGTCTATAATAACCTGCAAAGTTTATTATCTGAAGATCTCCTGCCTAACCAACTCTACTTCCTCTTACATTTGCTGATGATTGTTCTGGGTTTTTTACTAGGTGTTCCCTCTATTTCCAGTGATGACAATTTTCTATTTCAATTCTGTCTATGTATTGAGAACATTTTTCCCCCCAATCTCAACCCTATCTGAAAAAACAGTATTTTCAGGAGTGCCTGGCACTCAGTCTCTCTTACATAGTAATGTGTAGGATAATGTACCTTTGCATTCAGAGGTCTTGGGTCTTTTTTCTTTTGAAATTAATTTAAGCAGACTGTATTATTTTCTTCTTTTTTGTATTGATGTTTCTGAAAATGTGTTTGTTGCTGAATGAAAAGCTCTTCTTGCTATGGTAAGAATGCATTCAGGTATGTAACAGAAATTAATGAAGTTTCTAGTAGAGGGGGTTACTTATCCTGCCTACCCTCTTAGAGTACTTGATAAATATCTGTCCTGGAGTATTTATGTTCTGGAATCCAAAAACTAACGCATAGGTTAAGTATCATATGCTCCAGAAAGTTATGTGATTCTAAGAAGAACTTTCCATCACCTCTGGGCAGTTTGGGTCTACACACAGCTGCAGGAAGTACTTCCTGTTCTACTTTGTCTTCAAGGCTACAGTCTCTCCATACCTTAATTCTAAAATATTTTCCAGGCTTGCCATTGTCATGTGTTTCAGGGAAGTAAAAATCTGCTTCTTTTTCCTGGGATCTTTTTATGATCCAATGTGTATAGGCGAGATGAACTGATGACCTCCCTTTCTGCTCACACACCTCCTCATTAACACTGTGTACAATATATTGTACATACAGAAAACTATGGTCAGAGAAACCAATCAGTAGCACTTTTCTCTCAGTAGCTGATAAAGTACCCATCTTCAACATGGTGCTTTGCTGATTTGGTGGATTATTTTTTTAACCAAGCAATAAATTTGTCTTTGAGATCATTTGTAGAAAGGTGGTAGATATCTATTTGATTCTGTATGGATCTGTATGTACCTCAAAGAAGTAGTCTTCCCTCCAGATGCTTGCCAAATTCTGTCTATTTTGTATGTTGTCAGGACTGCCTGACAGGCAAAATGAAACACAGATTATTTAGGTCATTTGTCCCACCACCCTACAGACATAAGGCAAGCATAGAGGCAAACAGATGAGTTGCCAGCATCTCAGTGATGCTCTTGTAGTCTTGCAGAAGATGAAAATCCATCATAATTTCTTCTCTAGAAGCCTGTAGGAGTTCATTACCTATGCACAAACTTTGTAAAGAGGTGAACGATTGAAGACTTTCAAATTATATTGTCATTCAGATCAATTTCCTCCAAATACAGGTAAAACAACTATCTTCTAACATTGTATGTCCAACACTGACATACCTATTTAACTTTCTAATGCATTTTGTATGCTTGTAACATAGATTTTTAACATGAATATCACCTTTCATAGTAACCTGTGTTATTTATGTATCAAGTACAGTTGTTGAAGACGTGAAGTATTTTGAGTGTTTAATATATATTTTATGTTGGCTTTCTCAATTATCTGAGTTCTTCAGAGCAGATGTAGGGCACCATAAATGTGTTAGAGTGATTTACATTACACAGAAACAGAAATTGTCATTAAAATTATGCAGGTTGATGCTGGAAGGCTCTAGGAAAAACAGTGAGAAAGATGTGTTTTCAGGGTACTAGATGCAGCCAGTGGTGCTGTGTCTCATTTCAAATGACTGAGATATTACTTATAAATTCTGGAGCAGAAGCTATTCATTTGTTCAATGTAAACTGGTTGATTGTTGAACTATACCAGTTTTTTAGTACACAGAAGATGGAAAGCTTTATTTGGAGACTCTTGGGCAGCTAATGAAACTTATGGTTGTCAGCTCATAGTTTTGGTTCATGATGTTTAGAACATTAATATTTAAGAAAAACAAGAAGTGTTTACAAGGACAAAGAATAGTTTCTGTTCAGGTGACTTCCAGCATTGTGAAGACCTTGAGGACAACAATAGCTGTCAATGGCTCTGAGTAGCCTCACATGGGACTCACATCCATGAGCCACACAGGACTCCAGGACCCCATTACAGCTGAACTCAGAGTCACCACTCCTTGTCCCAGCAATGCTGTTGGAGTCTCTGTAAAAGTCCTGCTCTCATCACCTTGACCCCTATAGAACTGGGCTGGATGTGTTGCTTGGTGTTCCAGATTGGCTTCAGCCCTAGCTTTGCTCAGTGCAAAGAGCTGTGCTCCAGCCTTCCTTGTTCCATGTCACTGGGGACATGTCCTTGTGGGTTCCCTTTTCTGCTCAGTGCTGAGCATGAGGGAGCTGCCGGCTCTGCTGCACCCTGGCATCCATTATTTCCTAGCTAAAAGCTGAGGCGGAGATGTTAATTTTAGCTGTAGACCAAACAAATACTCAACCATCCGTTACACAGTTATGTGATGCTATGAATCTTAATGTCTGTCTCTTAAATGAAGGCTTTTGTAAGCTGACTGTTTTAAGACATAAACTATGGAATAGATTGATAAGACAAGTGTAGCTGTGAAATTGCTTAGCAGTTGGAAAGTAATACTTGAGTAAATAAGCACTTTACTGGTCTTACATTCAAATGATTTCTATGATATATTAGCTTGACCATTTTCTAAGAGATTCTGAAAGTAGATCTTACTGTATTTTTTCTTAGTTCATTAAGTTCTGGGGTTTGGAGTTAGTGTTTATTTGCTCATTTCTACTTAGAAATTTGAAATGAGTATTACATAGAAAATCCAGTTCTTGGTTTCTCATACTGTGGTACCAAGTGTATCATCACAAGTCTTAAACATAAGCAATTGTTTGGATATTTGTCAAAAAGGTAAATATCTCCCAATATTTATAAAACATGCTTTGTAGATTAGATAGAAGCTGTGGGGAGCAGTAGACACTCACATTTTTTAAGGAGCCTTGAGAAGATACATAGTTGTCAACTTCAGTGAAACTTGAGAAGAGGAAATCATACAATGTTACCTTGTTCATTTGCCTTTTTACAATCCAGGAGATTGAGGCTCTTGATACCAATTGAATCTACCAGTAAGTGCAATCTAGGAAGTGTTTGGTTTAAAAAAAATAAAATCATAGCCTTGTAGGGTGACATTTTCTTTCCATTTTTTGCTAGTAATATTTCTGAGTAAGTTTCTAAACTGAGCATACAGTCATTTTGAACAGAGGAATATTATTTACATCAAATAAAACACAAATAAAACATTGCACAACAGCGCTTCACCACTAGCCTAATTGCCTTTGGATATGTGGATATTTATCAGGCATTACACACTTGTGGAAAAAATACTTTTCTGGAGCTGGGAGAAAACCAGAGCTTAGGATTCTTCAACAAAACTATGAGCTGACAACCATATGTTTCATTAGCTGCCCAAGTGTCTCCAAATAAAGCTTTCCATCTTCTGTGTACTAAAAACTGGTGTAGTTCAACAATCAACCAGTTTACATGTCCTAAATTTCTGTTTCTGCTTTGCTCTGGACATAAATGACTGAGGAAAAGGCTATTGCACGATAAAATAAATTTGCATGACACATCAGATTTAAATGGCACATTAAAATAATCATCTAACCAGTAGACGCAAAGGCATACATAGTTTAGTGCCAGTGAAATTTACATTGTTTGAGTACCATTGAACAAGAAAAATGGAGAGTAATAATCAAGCCAGGAGTCTATGATTACGGCCCTCATTTAGGAGGTGGGCGTTATGGTTTTGCCTTTCCTCGGGTTTGTGGATATGAACTTGTCACCCCACTATCATCCCTGATCAATTATTCTAACATTTTTTCACAATTAAATATAGAATTTACATGATATTGCAATTTTTAATAATGTTTAATCATAGTCAATGTTCTTTTATTGCTGGTAGTCCACAATAATTACATAACAATAGTTTTAGTATTGTTTTCTACGTATTTTTTTGTACCTACATGATTACTCAGTATTTTTTTGACAAACACTAAGTAAACAAAAATTTTTGAACAAAACATTTTACTACTTTTGTCACAATAAAACTTCAGTTTTCTTTCTGGAAGATAAAATAACTTAGATTTGGTGAAGGCATATGAAAACCCCAAAGATTTATTTCACTTAATGTCAGTCTGACTGTCTTTCCCTGAAAGCAACTTACACTTCCCGTATTCTATGTCCTGTTAAAGCCCCTCACATTACTTCTAGCTTTGATTAACCCAGAGCATTATAGTGCTTTTTGCTTTCTTGTCCCTCTATTCACTAAAGATAGGGAACATAAAATTAATTCTAGTGCTGATTGAAAGCCTTATTGAGTTTTTATTCTAAAATGAAAAAGTTGTAAGATATGTTTTAATACAGAGAACAATACAGTAGTGTTTTCCACTACTTTTATCTTCTACACAGATAAATAGTCCTTGCAAACTTAGAAATTCATGGATAAAGGTCTTTTTGTCTTGTATGTGACTATCTTTTCTGTCTAGGGACATTATGAAGTCTGAAAGTATTTTAGATCTAAATACAATTCTTTCTTGCTTTTCCCATTTTTCCCCTTCAAAAATTGTATATTGAAATGTTTGTTTGTGCTAACTTCTCCTAGTGAATCCTCTATGATCGTGAACTTTTCCTAAAGGTCCAATACCTTTCCCTCTGCGCCATAAATTACAAGTCCCTTGTAATCAGTTAGTGTTGTAATGAAGACTCACTGGCAATGCAGTGTATTTTAATAGACAAATTACTCTAAATTAAGCTCTAACCATCTGTTCCATTCTCATTTATGACTCTAAAAAGACCATATTTTAAAATTATATCATTTAAAAATAATGTAAATGATTGAATTCTGCATTAAGGCTTCTGCGTGTTCATTCATTCAGTGGTGCATACTTATGGTAATAGTTATGTTTCTTCCTTGCTCCGGGCACGTATGAAGGAAAAAGTGGGTAATGCTTGTTACAATATATTTGCAGTTATTATGACACATTATGTATGTCAAATAAGATATTTTACTCCTAGAGAGTTACACTAAATGTAAATCTCTATTGGAGCATCCTGATGGGATACCTGGAGGCAAAGCTTTAGCTAATTCTACAACTTGTAGGGGGTTAAGGATATCAGAGACATTAAATGCTGACAACTGTAGTTTTAATATGCTGGGGAAATGGAGCTATTCCACATCACTTTCTGTATTTGTTAACAGTTATGCCACCACCAGGGATCTCACCAGGATTTATAGAGAAAGAACATGCTGACAGCTATTTAGAGGGAAAACAGTAATTTTTTTTTCTCCTGCAGACTCATTCAGTAGTAAATTGTGGTGCAGATTGATAGAGCAGCAAGGACGAGAGTGGAAAATACATGGTATTCTTAAAGAATGCAACTGAATGTCTAAGTAAATCCTTTTCCTCTCATTGCCTCTTTGCTCTGTCTGTGTCCTCTGTTTTAAAAATACTGCATTAAGTACTTGCATTGATCTTATGACTGAGATAACTTTATTACTGCTTATTTTGACTTCAAAATAACCATCAGCAGTCTAAGAATATTATCTCTGATTTCATATGATTCTTGTGACTTGGAGGTGATTTGCTGAGACAAGTATCACTTATCGTGCAGAGACACCTTTCCTCTGGAAAGATTGGGCAGGTCTCTGGTCTGAAACATAAAACAAGACCAGCTGAAGCTGAATCTGACCTGCAGTCTGTCACTATATTCAGCTAGAAGATGACAGCAGTCTCTCTACTTTTGCAGTTTAAAAAGAAGACATTTGCATGAGCTAAATAATCAGGCTACCTCTGGAGACAGTGGAGGTTGACAGGGTTGTTTCTTCTGTGTATTTTTGAATAGGTTGAATTTCCTCTTGGAAGTGTCACTGCCTATAGAGACAGCCCATTTGACTGAGGCAGGCCAGATGCTGTGCTGTTAGGCAGCTAAAGTTAGACGAAAAGAATGCCAAAGTTAGCATTTACTCATAGCACTCCATTTCATGTCTCCTTTTCAATCATTTATAGAATGACATCAATGATTATAAAGGGAACATCTGCTGATGGAGGAGGTATTAAGTTTGGAACTACTGATTTAGTCATATAATTAACAGAAATATGGTTTGTTTCGCAGAATAGGAAAAACACTCTGTAGAGATACTGATGATAATTGTGAAGGCCAGTAATAGACATCAAAATGTATCACTTTACTGCCTTACATGCCTGAGTTTGTCATTCCAAAGTAAGTGCCTCTTAAAACCAGATGCTCCCTCTGCAATATTTGATGTGTATTTGAAATGCATGGCCAAAGGGGATAGTACATCTTTTGTTAACACTAAGCACCAAGGTCAAATGTGGTAAGTAAGCAATGGTTTAAGAGTTGTAATTATATACTAAATAATTCTATATAATTCCTGCAGGAATATCTCTGCCTTTTGCAGACTTTCTAGAAGGAAACATTTTGAAATTGGCCATATTTTAGGAGATACAAATTTTAAATTGGGCTTTCTTTTTTAACCCTGTGAATATTAGGAACATAATTCATATCTTAACATTTGGTGTGCTGAAGGATAATAATAGAATGCTACAATTTTCATGATGTAGCACAATGATGCTAACAAAGCTGTTCTTCCTTCTCTTGCATATTAATCACTGGAATTACAATGCCTATTAGTAAAGGACAAAATGATTTTACTCTGTCTACTCATTATTTAAACTATTGAAGTTTTTGTTTACAAAGTCTTTGGAATTTAGTATTTTCCAGTTGCTCATTTATTATTTAATATGTGATTTCATTCCCTTGCATTCAAATGTATGAACTAGCCTTGTAATACTGAACTCTTTCCAGTACACAGTTAAGAGCTCTGATTAAGTCTGTTTATCTGTGGATCACTCTTTTCCATTTCCAAACCCAGTGTTGGTAGCATTTATTTTTCCCAGACTTTTAAAATTTATTTGATTTCATGCTTTTTAAAAAAATGCTACCAAGTGAATTTTCCATTTAAGTAAAAAAAGGCAGAAAACCACCTTCCTTCTACTTTACAAACCATCCTTATAGATTTTTTGTTTTGCCTGTTGTTTTTGCTTCACAAATAAACAATTTTGGTGAATTTCTGACTCTCTACCATGAGCACTGGATTAATGACAAGAGCAAAGGTGAGGCACTGAACATTCAGAATAAATGAATGTATATTATTCCATAATTTGCACGTTTGTTACCGTTGTCTAGATGGAATCTTTAGTATAAGTGTGTATATATTCAGAAGAATTACATGGTGTATTTTTTTACTCAGTGGAAACTGAACTTGTGTTCTTACTGCTCTTTATCATACAGGCTTTCCTGGTGTAAAGGAGATGGATCAGAAAAGAGCATAGCAAAGGAAGAAAAAAAGGAAATTGGTTATTTTCAAAACTACTGTATTTTTTTTCTTTTTTAGAATTTAGTTCATTACCAATGGTTTGATTAGGTAACTTATCCTTTAGTGAAAGTTGTGTACTGTAAAGAGAAACCAAGTCTAATTTTTTTTCCTGTGCAAATTTTCCAACTGTGTTTAGGAGGTGATAAGTCTGGGGCCACAGTGGCTATTACTGTTCCTTTCCTTGTCCTTTGAGACTTAAAACTATGAGACAAAGCCAAAGCTGCAGCTGCAGCAGCAAATATGTACTTCTATTTAATGAGAAACATCTTGCTGTTTTCCCCTTCCTCATGGTAAAATTTTGTGTAAGAAAACACGATCCAGTTAGGCCATGAACAATTAACATTTAAATTTGCAGAATCTAGACTAGATACAGGTATTTCAGATTTTTTTCATAGATTTTGTATTTGTACATACTACAGCACATGTACCATAGTAGGTAGTACTATGGGCTTATTTTCATTTGATAGCAGTTCTGTGTAGAGGCATCATCCCAGTATAAATTTTTGTTACTATTTCATGCAGTACTTTTATATCAAAGTTTAGATTCAGTGTGCTGTCATGTCAGCTTCATGTACTACTTCAATTTTATTAATTCTAATATGCTTCTATTGAAAGGGTAATGATCTATTGTGTGTGGAATTTCCACTATACCCGATTCTTCTTTGACAGCTGTATTTATTCCAGCCAGCTAATTAATGGGAATCCCAGTTGTTAAGATGATTTTCTGATGTGTTGACAAAACCCAAAGAAACAGCTGACGGATAAACTCTTTGGTTTCAAGCAGAAAAAAATATTTTCTTTCCTTTTCCCTCTGCTCTTCAGATATAGAATAGAAGGATATAGAGGGATTGTCCATTACAAAGAAGAATTAACCCAGGCAAATATTTAATATTCAATTTAAAATCTGTTCTTTGCAAAAGTATTTTTTTACAATCTGCCTGTAATATAGCAAACTTAAAAACAAAATAGTTGAAGTGAAAATAATTCTATTATTTTCTTAGCTATCTGAATTACTTCCCACAGTGAATTAAGTGTTGTGATTAAAGTGATTAATTTTCTTTCATAGTCCTTTTTTATGTGGCAAACTATGATGAGAGATGTAGGAATCTTTAATCTGGCAGTTAAAGGCATAACAAGATATTACTGTGGCTGAAAGCTGAAGTCAGAAACATTTAAACTGGCAATTAAATGCAACTTATAAAAACAGGGTGGATTTGACCTTATTTTTGAGCATCTCATTACATTGGGGGCAATCAATAATTTACATATCTTCTTATGGAAAGTGGCAAATTCATCAACATTTGGAATCTTGAAATAAAAATTAAATGTTTTTGAAAAAATGTTCATTCAAAAATTAAGAGTGATAATATTTTTCTTTTTACTGTTAATTAATAAGAATTCTTCAATATGAAATAGCAAGAAATTCTTGGGCCATTGATATGTTAGAAATTGGATACTATGATTAAACAATGTTCTTATGGTCTTAACATTTCTGTGGATCTACAAAAAGCTGGTCAAATTATACATGAGTACAAGCAGGAGATGGAATATTTTAAAATGAAGGATGACATTAGGGAGTCTGGTTTAGCAATTAGTGCATGGATTCACAAGTCAGAAATTCTACATTCTATTCCCATATCTGACATTGATTAGCAAGTCACATTAGGACTTATTATCAAAAGTCAGATATGCAGCTGATCATCTAATTAAGATCATCATGCTATTAGCATAACTACATTTGCAAATCATGCATGCAGAGTTTTAGCCTTTGTTTAACCTTGATCTGTGATATGAAAGCAATCTGTGTTAAGGACTGATTCAACTCTCTCATTCCATGATTTGAGCAGCTCACAAGTTTTTAATATATTTATCTTCATCAGATTCTGTTGAACTAGTTATCCATATTTTAATAAAGTGTAATAACAGCACAAAAAGGTTCTGATTTCAAAATATACTTAGGCATTGAACAGAGCAAGAAAGAAATTATTGAGATTTTCACAAGTCCCAAAGAAAATCCCATCCTTTAGTCCTCTCTACATTTAGATGACATTTTAAGTGCCTAAAATACTTAAGAATTTTGTTCTGCATCTTCTGTCTCTAAAGTCACAATAACTCGTAATGTCCACATTATCAAGAAAACAATATAAACAGATTAACAAAATGAGAAAGTCTGCACTGGATCTGGCTTTAACACATTTCAGGAGGCTACAATGCTGGGATAGTTTAGGTCATGCTGTGGACTGAATGCTCGCCAAACCTCAGCTTCTAGCTATATTTATTACAAAATTCGGTGTGGGGATAGAAAACTGGTCAATAATATGAATAAAAACATTATTAAATGGTAATGATCAATAAATCTGCTTCAATTATACAATTATACAACAAAGATAACACCTAAACTAAAATTATGCAGACTCGCTGTGTGATTCATAGAACCAAAATAACCCGTAAGTGTATAAGTAATTTGATTTCTTTCTGCAAAGGTGAAGAATATTGATAGCCTGGCTTGATAAATTCATATTAGTAAGAGATGTGGTCATCTAAAAAGTATGGTAAGATTGTTTTGAAGTAACTCACTGAAAAGCTGGACAGAAACAGTTAAAACTGGCTTGAGAGGGGATGTATTTGATTTACAGAGCATTAGCCAATTTAACAAAGCAAAGTACTTAGCACCTGTCCAGCTTTGAAAATACTGCTCCAATCTAGGATTATTTGAGTAAATATTCTGAATCTCTCTCAGTCCAAGTTTATGAGACAAAGGAACAAGTTTCCATCCACTGTGTTGCTGTCAAATTTTTATGAATTTTCCATATGATGAGAAAATGAAAGAAGAAATGCCTTCTTTCAATGTGTGTGAGTAAAATGAAAAATATTTATGAAACTAAATACCCCACCATGAAATTTCAAAGAACAAATATGATTGAGAGTTTCAGATGGATAAATATTTCAATGATCTCCTGGAATTACTAAATCTACTAACTGCTGTGTCATTCTTCTGAATGAATTACTACTGTCACTCTCACGCTATCCAAAGAAACATCTTGGACATATGATAGATGCTTTGTGAACTTATCTTTTTAACCCAAACATTTTAATTTTTCCAAAACATGAAATGAGTTTTCATCACTGTATATTTGAAAAAAAAAACCAACACCAAAAGAACCCAGTCCATGTGACAACTGCAGATGTACAAGATTTTCTAAGTTGTTTAGATTTCCTCTCCTTTTTTTTTCTAGTTCTTTGGTAATGCTGAAATACTTAAGCAATAGATACACATGAGCATTACTCAAGAGAGGTCAGCAACAGAATGCTGGAAAAAAAAGCAGGTTCATTATCATCCTAATAGAGGTTTCATTCCCTGAAATATTACATCAGAGTTAAAAATGCAGGATAAAAACAACTGATATTGAAAACACCCAAATGGTTTGAATGGATTCTGAGGTTAGTAACACAAAGTGGAAAACTGATGGCTTTGAGACCAAGAAATTCCTTCTTTGTGTCTGGATTTTATATATTCATGTATGCAACCATTTATTTATTTATATTTTTTATACATCAGTTATGAGGTAACAACGGTAAGTTTCTAGTATTTTCTGGCTTTGTTCCTGAATAAAAAGATGTCTTAATCCACATCTTTCCCCTAACTCATGCCTGACTGAAAATTTAGAGCCTTGATGACTTGTACCAAATCCTGTGGATGACTCAAGAGAGTCTTTTTTCACTCTAGAAAATTGAACTGCTTCTAGAGATTTTCCAGGTGTTACTGCCAAAATAGTTCATGATATCTTAATAAATCCCTCCAGAGTCTGATGTATATATTGAAGGGACTAGGCTTATTAAAGGATACCACTTTCCACTCAGTACTGCATATGCAGAACACCTCAGCTGTCCTTTTAGTATAAGTACCACCATCCTTATGACACATTTCTACTATTAGCATGGTGTGGCAGGTAATTTACAAAGTTCAAACCTAGCATTCACCATTACCTTGTATAAAAAATTTATTTTGACTGAAATACACACAGTGTCATTTTAGAATCAGTGAGAATACTCTCAGTTTACTTTTAACTTTATAGCATTTCTTAGAAATTATTCTCACTATGTCTCTTCCCCTCCAGATTTAAATTTTTAAAAGCTTTCAGGTTTTTTTTATACTAATAGCTTTTAGATTTGTTATCTATATTGCTTTTCTGGTTTGCAGAAAACAGGACCTTTACATGCCTCAAAAATAAAAGACTACTTATGAACAAGGCTTCCTAGACTGTTCATCTATATAGCTGTTATGTGGGATGCAATTTAAAAAAATAAAAATTATAACAGTATATATAATTTTTCTGTTCTTTTCTTACACATTTCTGGTGTAGTTCCTCTGGAGAAATGCTGCCTTCTTTATCTGAATACTGTACAGGTGGGCATAAAATGTGGGACATGGTCTGCGTTCTCTAGTCCAATCCCTGAAGGCTTTGTCTTTGATGGGAAGACTGGAAAGTGAAATGGAAATGTCTACAGATCTCACATACATCAACTTATGGGGTTTTGATTGGGTTTTTTTTACTTTTTAATATCTAGTCTTTCTTCAGAAATGTATGGACCCTATGAATGGCTGCTATAGTGCATAAGTTGGAGTTAGAAATCTGTCCATTAAAGGTTGATACAGCTGGACATATATCTTGAACAATATCAATGGCTTCATTAATGGTAGTACCACCATGGCTTTAATTTGGATTTCCTCTCTTTTGTGTAGACTACCATAGCGGGTCAGTGAATGCTACTGAAGAGAAGAGATTGCAGAAAAGGGGAGGTAAAACTATGGGAGAGCCACCTGTATTACCAAAAGTGTTCACTTCCTATTTCTTATTTCATCTCCAGCTTCCAGCAGTAGCGCATCTCAGAAGCTGTTCCTGCTTCAGATGAATATTTCAATTCATGATGTCAGGCTCCTACAAAAACCTACAGCCAATCATAGCCACCATTTTGAGTTTTTCTGAAATGGAAACTTTCTAATGTTGTGCTTTGTTTGGAATTAATCTTGTGTTTTATTATCTTAGGGGAGGCACTCAGATGCCATTACAACAGGAGCAGTGTTAGAAGCTGGAAAGACTTTCAGCATCTTTGAGAGTTGAATAAAGAGGTTAGCAAAGAGTTGGATACATTTTATTTATTTTGTAAGATCTATCTTCATATTGCCTGGTACAGTTCATTCATACTGTCTTCATTCTGGACTATGCTAATGTAATCCAGACTCTGAAAGTTGAACATAAGTCTCAACAATCCCGGAACATGTACTGCATCTTCCTTCCCTAGAAATCAAGGGATCTAGCAAGAGCTGATGAGTCCAGGTTTCATCTCAATTCTTACCCTTAGATAGAAAAATTAACAAGGTGCATGTCTGAGCCTGAAAACTTGGAGAGCTTTTGCAGTTTAGATGGAGGTAATACAGAGTGCTCGGATTCTTGGTGCTTTTGCCTTCACGATGGATGACAAAACTGTATTCATGCTTCAGGCTCTGTTTTATGGTTGCTGTCGTACTTTTTCATTGGATTAAAAGGGTGTGGTAGAACAGCAGTGAGAAAGGCTACCTCTGCTTTTCCGGACTGTACTAGTCACTGTCAGGTAGTCGGTGGGGAGGGGAAGGAGAAGGTTACAATGTCTGCATGCACACTAAAAGCCTGCTGAAAAAGCACGTGGCTTGCTTGTTGCAAAGGAGCAGATCTACAGCCAAGCCTCAGAGGTCAAGGAGAGGATACATTCCTCGAGACCCAGAGGGAGACTGTGTGAAGGTTGCTGCAACCCAGGAAGGCAGAGCAAACTGCTGGACTCCAGAGCATCTGGAAGGAGAGGCTCATTCTGAAAGCAAGTAGAAAACAGGGAGGAAGATTTGTTTTCAAAAACTCATTTTTCTGCATTATCCAGAAGATCTGCAGTTGCTCTGTTGTAACAGCGTTTGTGCTCTAAGACACATGGAGATTAGAATTACTTTAATGTTGTGAGATATGCTCATTCTACAACTAAGACTGGTTAGTTCTACATCAAGACTCAGAACTCTTCATAATCACACCAAAATTGCACAGAGACAAATATTTATATAGAAGTTTTCTCGGATGGAGAGCTACTTCCGCTTTTGGAAATGTCTACAGAAATACTAGTAAATTACCCCGGTGTAATTAATGTGACAAGTCCTGCTGGTAGAAGATGACAAATATGTAATATAATGGACTAGAAACCATAAAAATATACTTGCTGTTTAAAATCTTGATCTAATTAGTTGATCTAATTAGTGATGATAATTTCTCTAGTTAGTACAAGACATTTATGAGCATACTCTAATACTGTTTTCTGTTACTCTGTTACTCTCTGTTACTTGCATACTTTTCTGACTGTAGATGCTAAAATTAAACATTTCAGTTTTCCAAGGAAGCACTTATCATATAATAGACACTGCGGGAAAACTGTATTTCTGTTCTGTTTAACACATCATTTATTTATAGAATTTGTGGTTCAACATTGCAAATTCGTAGACAAATTTTCTGCTCTCCTCAGGTAGTTCCAGTACAATCAAGAAAACAAATGCATAAACTGTAGTACCCAACAAAAGACATTGACCCCTCTATAAACAATCATAAAGTATTACACATTTTTAACCCTCTTCTCTTCATGCTTCAGGATAATTGAACATGAACTGAAATCCAAATGCCTTACGCTTTCTGAAACCTGAATCTTATCTCCATTGTCTTTATAGAGCAAATCTGAACCATGCTTTGTTGTTTCAAGGTTTTATTTTGTTATGTTACACTAGTTACCTGAGATGCTAGTGGGTCAGTGTAAGAGAGTAGTGGTTGGCCAAACCCATAATTCTGATTTGTCATATTTAAGGAGACTTTGTTGAAGTATCCAACAAAAAAAAATGTGAAAATAATTTGACACTGTGAAATAATGAGATTCTTGTGATAATGGTTTGAGGTTTGTGATATAACTTGCTCAGATTTACCTTCAGATATTATCTGCAGTTCATAGTAGATTTTACAAACTTGTTTTCAGAAATATATGGTTTTATTATCAGGGAAAAAGACAGGTCAGGTACTACTGTCATTACTGTCATTGTCTGTAAAGGTAGTTTCCCATCTTAGAACCAGGTAATAGCTACTTAACAGCAGATGCAATTAAATAACTGTGTTTATAACAGGTTTTATAACACTGGGTAATTATTAAAGGACAAATATTGATATTGTTGCTGGGGATAATCCAAAATATGGCAGATTGATGGTTCTGAGAATTCTTTCATTGTTGACATCATGGTATCTCTATTTTACTCACAAGTAGTAAGCTGCTTACACAATCTAATTTGCCAAAAGTTGCTTAGCCAAGAGAACTGTCAAAATCACTGTTACGATAAAGACATCTGTTTCTGCAATAGAACAGCAGGGAAAACAAATGCTGATGTAGTTTTCAAAATAGAAAAATAGGGGGTGCGACAGAAAAGAAATATGCTAAATAAAATACTGGTAACTGTCAGAGGTTTCTTAAAAGGATAAGTCCCGGACAACTTGCAGAAAAGGCAGAAGACCCACTCTTGAAAAAAAGTAAAAGCCTTTTTATCTCATACTACAGTGTGCTATAAGCATATAGTACTTGAGGAAACTGGGTACCATTGTCAAACTTGATGGCAATACTAAATCAGCATAGTGGCTGACAAGAAAACCAAGGAATCTGCTCTCCAAGCAACCTTTATATTGAGGAGACAGTCAACATCAAGAACTTCAACAAGGAGGCCACAGTTCTGCCTGCAAAAGCGAAATGAACCCTTGCATCAACTTGGGATAGGAACTGACAGGCTAAAAAGCCACAACATTGTAAAGGACCTGGGGATTTCTGTGGACAGCAAGTTGAATGACAGCAAGCAGCATAGTCTCATAGTGAGTAGACCAAAATGCATAGCAGGCTGCAGAGGCACTTGAAAGGCCAGCAGACTGAGGGTAGTTCTTACATCCCATACTCACTGCTTATGAGGCCTAACTAAATATTCAGTTCTGAAATTCCCAAATCAAGAGGGATATTGAGAGACTGGAGAGGATTCATTGTAGGGCTAGCAAGACAAGCTAGACTGAAGTGCATGACATATGAGACAGGACAAGGGATCTGAGCTTGTTTAGTCTGGTGAAGAGGAAGTCAAGGGCAATCTAACAGCAGCCTGCAATCGCTTGAAGAGTGTTTCCTGTCAGAGAGCAAAGCCAAAACTCTGTTTGCTAATGGCAGATGAAGTAGTAAAGGACAACATGCACAGACTGCACCCTGGGAAATTCAGATTGCTTTTCCATGGGCATAGTGTGGCACTAGGACTGGTAACTAAAAGAGATGGTGGAAATCTCCACCTTTGATGCTTTTCAAGACTCAGCTCATGTGACTTAGGTGACAGTCCTGATTTTAAAAATCTGTTGGACAAGAGATTTCTCAGGGTCACTCCCCACTGATTTAGTAATTTAATTAAATTACTAAATTGATTGATTAGAGAACATTTGGCCTGTTATTTAGATGAGAAAACCACTGCTTTTAAATGTCTGATTTTGAGTGTTCTGGCATTTTCTATTCCAGCAATTCTAGAGACAATTATAAATGCACCACATTACAATGATCATTTTTTCACCATGGTAACAGTCAAGTGGTGGAGCAGTTGGCACAAAGATGCAGTGCAGTCTGTCTCATTGAAGGCCTTAAAATGAGACTGGACAAAGCCCTGAGCAATGTGATCTAATCTTAAAGCTGACCCTGCCTTGAGTAGGAGATTAGACTAGAGATATCTTGAGGTCCCTTATAACATGAACTACCTTATATAATGAAGAAAATTTGTTTCTGATCTTATTCCAATTTTATAACTCATCTATAAATATGCCTCAATGCACAGAAAGAAAATTTTGACAGAATTACCAGCTCTGACAGCAAAGAAAAAAAAAAGAAAGATGGTAGCTTTTATCACTTATATACCCAAGGGCACAAAAGATCTTTAAAGTAGTATAGAGCAGAAGAAACGAGATTTTATATAATAGACATTATTGTTTCTAACCACAGGCTGGTGTCTCTTGTCTGCAACAAAGAACTTGCTCTTCCCCAGAAATAGGGAATGAAACAAAATTTACCTTTTGGTTCTCAACAGAAGTCAAAAGGATGTGAACTATAACAGGGTTTGATATTTTCAAACTGAAGAAAGCAGCTGTTTAAAAGCTAGTTTATGTAGCTTCTGTAACTGTTGCTGGTGTTCCAGATCCCTAGATTATTAACGGTCATAAGTGTCTGAGTATGAATTTTATTTATCAATTATTACACTGAAAAAGTTAAGAAAAAGATGACAAATTTATGTTTTCTGCATTATATTCTGCATTAACTACAAATTAAAGATAAATTTGTATTAATTTATATTTCAGGAAGCTTGTTTATTTGTTTTACTTTTCAGCTAAATGAAGGTCAAGAATCATGCTAGAATGCACTGTATTGCTAGAAATACTTGAATAGATTTTAAATTCTGAAGCACCAGTATAAATATGAACTAGCTTCCACAGAATCACTTTAGAATTATGTCAATGAGAACATAATCAGACACTGACCTATCTTTTTAAAAGAGGCAACACTCGTATTGTGATTTGTCAATAGAAAAGCCATTGTGCAGACCACATTTTAATTAGCCATTCTGAACAAAAGATACTATTCTTTACTTTTGTCCTAATCTGTTTTTCAGCTTGCACTCATTGTCCCTTGTCCTATCACTAGGTGACACTAGGCTAAAGAGACACAGCTCCCTCAGCCTTTCCTCATAAGGGAGGTGTTCTACTTCCTTCATCATCTTTGTTGCTTTACACTGGACACTCTCCAGCAGCTCTGTGTCCTTCTTGAACTGAGGGGCCCAGAAGTGGACACAATACTCCAGAAGAAACTTCTTCCCAGGAAGGGTAATGGAGCATTGGAACAGGCTGCCCAGGGTGAGTGTGGAGTCTCCTTCTCTGGAGATGTTCAAGACCTGCCTCGATGTGTTCCTCTGCAACTTGGTCTAGGTGATCCTGCTGTGACAGGGGGATTGGACTAGATGATCTTTTAAGGACCCTTCTGATCCCTAATGATTCTATAATTCTATGAATTTATGAACAGGTTAAGGTTAGAAATAAAGACAATTCCATTGTACAGTAAACATGAAAAATATCATAATGGACTGACCTCTAGGATTTTTACACAGGCTCTATACTCAATCCTACTGAAAAAAGATGGAATGAAGTAACATCATAAACCACTTATTTTATTTTGTTTGTGTGCACATCACCACAGAAATATCCTGTCTTGTACTGTAATGAAGCTGTAGTACAATACACATTAGATTCTCTCTCAAGTAGTATTTATATCAGCAAGATGTTTTCCTGCAAATATTTAGACTAAACTTAGAAGCAGAGATTCCTGCAAGTGTGAAGTGTAAGTCTTCAATATTCAGAATATTCTAAATATTCATCTTGTTCCAGAAGTCATGCAGAGCTCCAGTGAGCTAAAACCCAATGCTCTGAAAAGTGACCCTCAATCCACAGCTAAGAATATCAGTTTGATGAACATGTCAAAGAAACTAGTCCTTTAGATCACCTCTGCAGAGTATTTTGTGGATAAAAACAGCATGGATTTCTCATTCAACATCCTGTTGAAAGACCTTTTGGAAACAAAAAGTTGTAGTGCCAGTACTAGCTGGCTGCTGTAGGTATGCAATGTTCTGATAGTCTGAAGTCTGGGATAAAGAAGCTGCCTGAGTGCACAGGTCTTTTGAGTCCGATTCATACTTACCTTAAGCAATAGTCATAGAATGGGAAGGAGGATCTTGATTGGTGATTTAGCTGCTGAGATGACAGAGGATTTGTTTCCATGTGATTAGCTGTTGCTAAGATAATTCTTCTTTACTCATAAAGGAGATTATAAGATTTCATGGTTTCTGCTGCTGATGAATTGGGTAAATGACCTTGATCAGGTCGTCAGAGTGTTCCCAGGGGGTAGTGACTCTGACCTTAGTAACATCAGTTGATTTCTGGAGGATGCTGATACAATAGAAGAGAATTACTGTGTTCATATGCTAAATGACATATTAAGAAATCAAAATTACTGGTGAAGGTGGCTTTCCAGAAAAAGTCAAACAATTTGGACATAAAAGAGCTTAGTCAAGCTGCGTTAACCAAAGAACTCCTAGGCAAAGGATGCACTGACAGCATAACAAGTCTCACTAATGAATTTGTAATCCCTGGTTACATTGCCATCTCCATGTAAATCGAACCTCATATTGCTACTGATGTGGGTGCTAGCTACCATTCTTTTTCTGTTGGGAGCTGCTCATTCTAGTGTGTTTCCTGTGTCAAACAAGAAGTCAAAAGAAGAAACTAATTTCACAGAAAGATAAGTTTAAAATATTAAATACCAAATAAGTATGGAAAACAGAAAAGATTAAATGTTTGCTACTGTTGCATAGTTTACATGAACCTGGGTAGGGGAAAAAGCTCAAAGAGAAGCATAGTTTAGAGGACCTTGAAGTGGTTATCTAGTGCTGGTTTCTCAGCACTACAAGACATCTAAATACAGATATACCTTTTTGTTGTGGATTGGTGTCATTGTGCTCAATAAATCTGGGATTTTTCATAATTCTTTTCCTTACATTGGTTTGAATTCTTGGTGAACCTTGATTTAAAAAAAACCCAACCCAACAACAACTCTCTACCAACCCAATCCCAACATCCTGACAAAGGGAATTTCTAAACTGATGATACACGTAAGTTTGTAATTTATTACTAGTAGGTTGTACCTTGATTATAGCCATTGGTGAGACCGTTTAATGAAGTCCATTTCACTTTGGATTCAGCAAAAGATAGAGATACCTAAATCAGTTGCTTATATGTAAAGCTTAGATGACAGCTAGGTATCTGATCTTATCAGTTACATTTTCTCTGTTATATTTTATATGGTCAAATATAACTGTGGATTAAAGATCAGGCTGAACATTTCTCTAAGTTCTCTAGAGAGAATCTCTAGATTCTACTGACTTATAATGACTAGACCTCTATTATATAGAGTGTTAGTTTATGCATCTCATTCATATATTTTCATTCATTTTAGGAACTGCAAACTAAATTTTTCTCTGAAAAGATAAATGTATATCAAAATCTCCCTTCATGTACTTTTGTACCATCTTATATTGGCAATGCTTTGTTCCTTTGTAAGCATTTTATTTTATAAAAGCTTCCAAACCAACATCACAATTTCTTCATAAAATATTCTGCTGCTTGCTGCTCTGATCCTGAAATTTTACAACTTAGAACTCAGAGGTTTTTGACTGAATGTAAACCTTTTGGTATTGCTGAGTATCCATAATCATATGTGTATCCATGGCAACTACAGGGGAAAAAGTAAGGCTGTGTAATCCTCCTTAAGTAATACAATGTTATGTTTTCCTTTGTAGACAAAGAGATGCTAGCTAGTTATCAACATATTAAAAAGTCTGAGAATATAGAAGTTGCACATATACTCCTTACCAGCAAAATGGAAATTGTTTTAGGAAAATTGTAATATATAATAATAGTTCAGGAATACAAAAATAGAATTTATTGAGCTTTTATTTTGAATAAAGGTAGGCAAACTAACTTCAAATCAATAATTAAGTTAAATGTTCTTTCCTTTAATCTTACAGTTTAATAGAAAATTTATAAATTGTCATGCCAATCCTTTAGCTTGTCAGATAAAGGGCTAAAATATTCTCTGAGTAATTGAAAAGGAATTTACATTTTTATTCTTGTGTATTGACCTAAATATGTTTATATAAATGTTTAGATATACTGTAAATGATTCAAGAATGAACATAATATTAACTGTACTGCTATATTTATAGAGTAGGGCTTTTTCCCTTGTTTTCTATTTTTGTTCATTACTGTGGATAGCAAAAATGCAGAATATCTTAAATACAGTTATGACTGTTATTTAAAATCCAAAAACATCTGGACAGTGTTTTTGGTTTACACTTTACAGCTTTCATCCTGTGAATCTTGGTACAGCCTGCAGGAACAGTAAGTCTGCAATGGTTGCACACTTCTGCAAATAAAATTAAGTATAATTAAACACAAGGCATGCTTTGGCACTGATGCTTAAGTAAAATAAGTTTCACATGCCTACTCTCTCTAGTATTTAGGATCTATACAGGTATGTATACATAGAGAAAATAAATGTAGCTGAAGAGAAAGAAACTTGAAGTTATTTTACTGGGAACAAAACCCCAAGACTCCAATTTTATATACCAGGCGAATGGTTTCTAAGTGAAAAATATTTTTTCCAGTTTTCCATGAATTTTCAGCTGCTTTCTAATGGGACATATAAACTGAAGAAGGAATGTAAGAATAGCTTCAGATCCCACAGCAGTTTTTTTCCAACTGCTAGCCCACAGAAATTTGGCATCTGTGTCTTCCCAGCCATGAAAGTATTCCATTGAGTGGAAATCAGGTTTTTTATTTTTCTTTTCTTTTTATTAATTGCCACCTATGAGATATGTTTAGTATTTTGATGTCCTTCACAATGTCAGAGACTGATGATGCTTAGCATATTTAAAGAAGTAAGACTGGGAGTCCTCAAGTTATTTTTTCTGATGTTACTCAGTATGTTTAGTCTGTTTTCCCCTTCTTTCAGCCATGGGTGGGATGGATGGTGGGGAGAGAAAGTAATTAAATAATTTAACAGTCACTGTAATTTGTTCAACAATTTAATTATGAATTGTACAAAGGTAAGAATGAGGCTGAAGTACCTGAAGATCCTGAGAAATCTCTGATGTCCTCATTGTAAACAAGGAAAGGTCCAGCATAGGATGATAAAGAGAAAAACGTCCATTTTGGACCAGCATCAGAGAACAAAAGGAAAATCTAAAAAACAAGATCTAGACGAAACCTGCAGTCTTTGAGGAAAGAATCCCTCTGTTTTATCCAGCTAAAATGTCTCATTCCCACACTGCTAGGCTAGGAAAATAAAAGATCTAGACTCAGTTTTATACAGTTGTAACTACATATCAGATGTTAGTGTATGAGAACCTCAAGAAACTGGGGTAATGGAGCTCTAAAAGAATAAACTGATTACACAGAGTGGTAGGACTGGAAAGCCTCTTGGATGCTCAATGCATCATACACTTCTATTCCAATGGAATAATCAACTATAACTTATGTTATTAATATTTGTTTGTCTACTTTGTACTTAGAAACCTCAAATGACTTCCCAAGTTAATGAATTCCAATGATTCTGTTTCTTCTACAATTTTGTAAGCTTGTCTTATGATAGCTGGGCCAAATTGTGCAGCCTGCATGTATTGCCTATTCCTGGATACATTCATAACATGTAGTCATGGAACCAGAATGAACTAGTCTGGTGATGTGCCTTTTGGCAGGAAGTTTTCTTTGAAAGGAAAAGACTGGGCTGATCTATTAAATAAGTCTGTGCACACATTTATTTGTCCTGAAAGTGTCACAATATGTTTTAAAACATACTGGTTCAGCAATTTTGATTATAAACAACAAAACCTACTGAAATTTAAACCTGCCTAATTACAAATAAGAAAATGATTGGTAAAATTGGCAGTACTCTGAATGAAATTAAAACTCTGGGACTTCTGTATAGTTCTTCTAGAGAGCTGGATGGTCTGGGAAGATCACCTATGTCTGATGTAAATAGACTCAGCTCTCTAAAGAAACTGTGGATCTGGAATTCTGGGCATAGGAAGGTGTGAGCTGGATGTCATTCAAATGTCCTTCAACACTCAAAAAAAACTGGTATAAAAGAATCCATGAAGTATCTGTGCTTTTTGTGGGTGAAGTCTGGCTTCTGGAACAGAAATAAATTATGGAAAACATTACATTCATATTGGATGGAGGAAGTGGCCTTGGAAATAAAGGTCATGTTCATGTCTAGATGGTTTAACCTGCAACAGAATCCCCATAATCTATCTAGATTTACAGGAATTGTGGTTATGGGTACTGAATCCATCTATGTTGAAACTTGCAGTAGATTCCATTTTACCAGATGAATAATGGAAATTCCATTCAGGAATCACAGTTTATTCATCTCTTGGCTTTTCTTAATTTAACATGGGGTGGAGGGGCAGAAGGGAAGGATAAATTTCCAAATAATGCTCCACAAAGCTCAGACTGGTTGTCTGGTAATCCCTCCTGGTGGACAATAGCTTGTCACTCAAGCTAGACATGTATGATTGCCTAGGAGTTTTGTCTGAGGAATAAGTAGGATCTTTTTCTATATACTCTGCCATCATATTAGAGATCTGTGGAAGTACTTCAGGGAAATGCCTCACAATTTCAAAAGACTATAAAAGACTTTTACCATGGTTCATTGTAAACATTTGAACTTCCTTTGCTGATCAGTCACAATAGCATTTGTTAGGCTTGTAGGCATGACACAAACTCTTTCCTTTCCCTTATTTGAAAGTTATTGGAGAAAATAAAATAAACATGATTTTTAATTGTGTCACTGTATTTTGCATAATTGTTCATAGACAACGTAAATAATTTTAGCAATGTAAGTATATGTAATATGCTACAGAAGATGTATGATTTAACTGTAATAATAAGATTTACATTTGGGATTTTTACTCTGAAGACAGCTAAGAAAAATGCCAGAGCTTCCCAAACCCACTCTTTCCAATGAAACCACAATGTTACAGAGCCCTTTCATCATCCAGCATATGGTTCTGTAGAACAGCAAAACATACACTGTACTACTTTGAATTAATTTATATTGCAGGAGACACAGTCTGTGTGAGTATGTGCAATTATGAAATGTAACATTTTTTTCTTCTTGACTTTTTTAGCTGCCTCTCCCCTTTTATTTGAACACATGCATATGATGTGTGAGAGTGAGCAAGCTTTCTGTAAATGTTTGGAAGGAGCATCTGTCAGACAATAAAACTTACAAGAAAACATGCTTCTCATTTAGAGTGTATTCACTAAAGCTATTTCAGTGTTGGACTCAATTCATTTGTATAGCTTGGAGGCACTAATAAGAGCAGAGACTAAAGGCACCAGAAACTTAAACCGTTACTTTGAATCCAAGGTATTTTTCTAAAGCATTTTATGTATTTGCATCGTAGCCTTCTGATAAAAACCTAAGCTGTTTGACAGACACGAAGCCTCTTATAGTCCATTCAAAAAGACTACAAACAAGAAGATGGCATGCTTTCTGGAAACCTGGAAAGTCTAAAGACTGCAATAATTGTTGGACCAAAGGGACCCTCTTCAGGCATAAATAGCAAGACTCCTACTGTCTTCTCTTGCAGACCAACTCAGCTGCCAGCAAAAGCAGGTGCTCTCCCCTTGCCAGAGCTCCAGAGGAAATATTTAGTGAGTATTCACAGCTTTTTTTATAAATTAATATATTATTGGCATTTTAGTTACATTTGTATAATTTTCTCAAAGGGCAAAACCGTTGAAAAATAAGTTTTTTAAGGCTGCCTTTGTAAACAATTGCTGGAGTTCAACAGTCTGATGCAATTACCATGTTAATTTAAAAGCAAAATTTGCAGAACCTCTGACAGCAACTTTAGAAAAATACTGGTTTTTAACAACTGAGTAGCTTAAACAGTCTGAAGCAATTACAATGTATTTTTAATGCACAAGTTATGACAGCAGATTTATATAAATATGGAATGTACGTGACTTTAAATGTCATAGCATAAAGCAGCCTTTGATAAAACTCAAATGTAAAATAAATCATGTCTTTTGGCAAAGTAACCAGCAATTTAATCTTTAAAAGAATAAATATACCGCTAATGTTTTCCACAGAAACAGTTGCTACCCCAATTAATTCAAGATGTGGCTCTAATAAGATTTCAAAAGAAAATCAGAACCAGATTTTCTCAGAGTGAGCAGTGCTATGGATAAGGTTAGGATATTTTTATTTTCATTAGAAACACTTGTCCCAGGTACTGTTACAGATTTGTAAAATATAGCATGGAGATGTCAAATCTGAAAACTTTCTAACAACGTTTTTAGAAGCACAGCAACTCACAGTATTTCAGACATGATATTTCATACTGTTTGTAACTTACAGTATGTTACATGTTATTACTTAATTCTTATTCAATTTTGACTTTAGAGTGAGTAATGGCTAACTTTTTTTTTTTTTTTTTTTTTTTTTTTTTTTTGTGTGAAGGAGGGAATGGAAAACTTGATGTTTGTCTGCCACTCTTGCAAAGTGCTCTGGACCTTACTTGTAACAGTCCTAGGCTCTGTCAGCAGCTTGCCCGTGGGTGATGATTCCATTTGCACAGCAGAGGAACTTGCTAAGTACAGCATAACCTTTACAGGGAAATGGAGTCAGACTGCTTTCCCTAAACAGTATCCACTCTATAGGCCCCCAGCACAGTGGTCGTCAATGCTAGGTAAGTGAAGTATCTAGAGCTTTAAGAATAGATGCATCTCTTAGTTGATGTGACCGTTTTTCTTAGGATTAAAATTTAATATAAGTAATGAAAAAGAAAAGAAAAATATAGCCAAAGCTATTAAGAATGAAATGCAGGGATTGAAGTATCAACAATGCTTTCAAAAATCCACAACTGTTTCAAATTGACTTCTGTTTTCAATTGGTTGCAGCTGAAATAAGCAGTGATAAGCCAAATATTTTAGTGTCCACTCATTTTTATACACTTTTTTTTTTTAAAACCTCAAATAAAACAGAGAAATTGAAGAAATAGGGACAATCCAAACCAGACTTTTATGTCATGCCATGTATTCACTCAAATAGGTGCTACTCATAGTTCTGACTACAGCATGTGGAAAAAAAATGAATATGCCAGCAATGGTGTACGTGATTTTGCTGAAAAGGGTGAAGCATGGGTATTAATGAAAGAAATAGAAGAAGCAGGAGAGAAAATTCAGAGTGTGCATGGAATCTTCTCTGCTCCTGCCATTTCCAGTGGTACAGGACAAACCTCCACTGAATTAGAAGTGCATCCAAGACATCCCTTAGTAAGTAAACTTAAATGCTGATTTAAAAAGTATATT
The DNA here is from genome assembly GCA_013397515.1 of Upupa epops. Classification (NCBI taxonomy): domain Eukaryota; kingdom Metazoa; phylum Chordata; class Aves; order Bucerotiformes; family Upupidae; genus Upupa; species Upupa epops. The sequence goes on along the minus strand of VZRI01005808.1, from coordinate 24,058 downwards.
TTATATCACTAGAACCCAAAATCTAGTATTGGAGTTCTTACTTATAGGAACAATACACTGCAAAGTGTAGCTAAGAAGCATGTCACATGCAGGTTCTATGAAGTAAAAGAAAATTAAAATTATTGTGAGCAGGACTGGAGCTTTTCAAAACAAGCAGTGCAATTCTGACAGATTGTTTTGTTTCATTAGGTTTCATTTGTTGTGCGAATTGTTCCAAGCCCTGACTGGTTTGTGGGTATTGACAGCCTAAATCTCTGTGAAAGAGATCACTGGATGGAGCATGTGTCAGTAGATCTATTTCCATATGATGCTGGAACTGATAGTGGTTTCACATTTTCCTCCCCAAACTTTGCCACCATTCCCCAGGACACAGTTACAGAGGTAGGTGCATACACATGGTTTGGCACTTCAATCATACCTAGCCTTTTTGAGCCCTCCCTTTAAGAAAATTCTGTAACTATATGGTGGCTTCTCATGCTTAGCATTTGAGTGTGTTGATACCCTCAGCATGTGGGTTTATCAGATAGCTGATAAACCTACTGCTTTTTTAATTTTCTGTATCTTTCAAATTCATGAGGTAAAGATGGCTTATGAAAATTTGGCTCTACAGTTGAAGGATTTTCTGTAAAATTTATCAATATAGGCAATATTTAACAATTCTTGAAAAACACCAGGAGTATAAAAATATTCACAAAAAATCCTGACATTATTAAATAGAAGATCAAACACAAAAATCTGCTGATTTGGGAGGAGTTTTTAGCTGAAGCACTGCTGAAGCCTGAAAATGTTACATTTGAGGGAAAGGAGCTAATGGAAAGCAGAAGAGAACTTGAGTACCACTACGGTAGCCACACTTGCAGTCTCTTTTTCTCACTCGATACTCTATATGCACTATACATTGCTTTTGGCATATAAGGGTGGTAGGGAAAAGAGAATTTTGATTCAAATAAATGTTCTGAATACCATAAGCATTCAGTTACCCTTTTCTTCAAGCTTACTTTTTCTAAAACAAAATCTGTGCAAATGGGTAATGAGGAAAGGAACAGAGAAGCTGGACATTTGGCTTCCTGTATAAATATGACAGCTGCTTTAGTATACATAGCACAGTTATTTAATACTCCTGATTTCTTCCTTGTGAATAACATTAACTCTATTACAACAATTCTATATATTACTGTGTTTTTGGTTCCACCCTCCACAGGCCTCTATCCAAAGGCTGACACAATTCATTGGACCCAGTCTCAAAGCCTTATGTATAACAGTTCCGGGATTACCAGAAGCAGTTGTATGAGTGGAGGTTCATAGAAACTGGTTAGATGCATTTTGCTTGACAAAAAGTATCAGCATGATGTGTAAACATGATTTAACAGCCATCTTCTTACTAGCATTATATGGTTTCTTCAGTGTTCCTTTTTTTATTCTGCAGATCACTTGTTCCTCTCCAAGTCACCCAGCAAACTCATTTTATTATCCCAAACTGAAAATTTTGCCACCTATTGCTCAAGTAACATTGGTAAAAATAAAGAAAAGCCAGCTAGGCCTTTCTGCACCTTATATAAATCTTCCAGCTAAAAGCAATGAAGTAATAGATTCTATCTCTGGTAAGTGATCAGTACTTTCATGTTCTCAAAACTTTTTATTTCCTATGACTCAGAAAATCTGTATAAGTTTGGCAGGTGATGTGGGTGAAATAGGTGATTAGGCTCAATATTCTCCTATCTGCATAGGAATAGTTGGCAAACTCTTGCATGGAAAATAAACAAGCTATCAGACACAAAAGAGAATCCCTGAAAGAACAAGGAAGGGAATGCATATTTAGGCTGTGGTTCAAAGGTTTCAGTTGCACCCACACTAAGTGCTACTTACGCCTTAGTGTCAACATAGATCAGTGAATTTTATGAGAAATAAATGTTACTTGCTAAGAATCAGAATTCCCAAATTCTTTGCAACTTTGAAATAAATATTAATCCTTAAGTTTTTACATACTGATGGAGCAAAAGAATTATTATTGTTGTCTCTTTCTAGGTCAAAGGGTTTGATGAGTATGTGCAATGAAAATTGATATAGACCAATTGATTTGTGGTGGAAAGACATATACTGACAACAATAAAATAATGCTCTCACTATTTTCATTTCTCAACAGTATTAGTTATTAGCCTTGTTTTATTAGGAAGATAAGAAAACTGTTGACTCAAATAAATCTTAAGGTTAATTTTCCAATCTCCAAATTAACAAATATGTCATTATCATAGTATTTGCTCTAAGGGGAAGATAGCTGTTGGACAGTGTCCACTGAGATTTTATCTTTAAGCTTTTTAAATGGATTTTTACGAAGTATAATAGGAAGCATACAGAATAAGATTAACATACTAAATACCATCTAAGATAGCAGTAGGCTAAACTCCGAAAACATCCTTAGAAGAGCTGCTGTGTTCCAAGGGTTTCTTCAGAATGCCTGAAGATCATGTGCTGCTGCTTTTGTGCTCATGTCCCCTGACAATCACTAAAATAAAGCTCATTTATAACAATGGTCACACATTTATTGTGCAATTTAAAGGTTGGCTTGTGCACATCTATTTTACCCACAAATCCTATAATACACTGTTTTGTTCCAAGTCTCTGTGGCAAGCCATATTTTTATTTAACCTGCTAAAGAATAATCACCTGTGAGATATTTTCTATGGAAATATGCATTATGAAAAGTACTTTAGAGCAGGCTTCCTTTGTTGCAGTAATTTAAAACTATATTGAATACTTACAACCCTTCTAGTATTATGAAGCTTCTAGTAACAATGTCTTTATTTGCAAGGGGAACTGCTGTGCACATAGCAAAAAATGTTAAGATGATTTAATGATTAAAAAATAAGACATTTTTAAACTTATGAAGCAAATTTGAACAAAAATTAAATGGAACTCAATATGAACAACCGTAGGAACAATAGTTATCTGTGAAGAAATATAAATATACCTAAATAAACCAGAGAAAAACTGTTAATCTGGTGGTTTTAGCAAGCCATGCAAAGGCAAATGAGTTATAAAATTGACAGTAAATATTTTTAGGCAATCTTTTGAATGCAATTGTTTTGGGCCTAGTTTTCTTTGATAGGAATTCTATATTTTCTATTCAATTGATAGTATGCTGCACTGCTTGTATAATACCTCAGACAGTCTCAAAGCTGCATTAATAATAATGATATCAGTGTCAATGAGCTTAGGAGCTGAAAGCAGACATTTTTATTTATAAGACAACACATGGATTTTATCAATATCACATGTATTTTTGGATAAGAAAGGACACTATTTGGTCATCATTCCTTAATGCTTTGCCAACTGTGTATTTGCCTTAAGCACTGATTTATGCAAAATTACCTTTTCATTGTGTATTTTGCAGAAACAGAAACACCACTGGACTGTGAGGTTTCACAATGGTCTTCCTGGGGTCTCTGTAGAGGTGTTTGCAGAAAACCAGGGACCAAGACCAGAACTCGTTTTGTACTTCTTCAGCCTGCCAATAATGGAATGCCTTGTCCAAATCTGGATGAAGAAACAGGATGTGAACCAGAGAATTGTATCTGAAATAAAGAAAAGATAATAATTTAGATAATTTAAAACTAGGATATGTTTAACTGATTCTAATCCACATGTCAGTCAATGTTCCTTATAAATGTGGTGTCCTGCACTATTTTGCTGAAAAGGTAGTTTAGACTGTTTTCAAAAATTGTTTTCTAATGTTGAGGTTTTGGGGTCTAAATTCCTAAGGTTTTGTATCACAACAGTATTTGATCATTTACAAACCAAAAAAACCCCCAAATAAATCCTTGCTACAAATATACTGTAAATTCTTGGAGTACCCTCTAGTGGCAGAAAGGAAGACATTTGCAAATGTAAAAATTTTTAAATCAAAAAATCTACACTAAGAATGTTCTTAAATACTTTGGTGATCTACAACTATTTATACCTAGAAATTAATTTTTTCTCTAAATTATGTTTTTATAATTTATTGGCATTTTTCTTGTCTTTCTAAACATGTTCAACATGCCTTTCTTCAGAAACTGCTTACATAGATTAGAGTGGCCAGACATTTGCAGTGTGGTGAAGTTAGTAGTATAACTGGGTAAATTTGTCTTGAGACTCCTAAATACATAAAAACATCTTTGTTTTTTTTTTCTTAAAAGTAGGAAGAATTTCTGTCATGACAACACTTGACCAACAAAAGTAGTAGAAATAATGAGAAGTGTAGATACTAGTAGGAAACCTCTGAACTTTACTACAAGTTTTATAAAGTGCAGATATGGGAGAGTTGGTATGAGTTGATTCTTTTCAAAAAATGCTAAATATGAGAACACATATTATGTACTCAAAGAAGCAAAATGTATTCCCTGTAGGACTGAAACATTTAAAAGCTTCTCTATAATATGTTTCATGAAATAAATCTTGAAAAGTCCCAAAGAAATGTGAAAATTTATCAGACTAGTCTAAGTTGACCCTGCAAATGCTGATAAATGCAAAGTTGTTAGAGATAAGTATAGGAATTTTTACATCCTGCCTTCTTCTGATTCTTGCTGTGTCTGTTTTTTCAAAATTGTTTCATTTCTTTTTATGATATCCCTTTTTTTCAGGTTCCTCTCTTCTGTTAGGTAAATAGTGTTCTTACACCATCATTTTCACATTTTGTGTTTAGTTGATTTCCAATTTTTGTCCTTTCCTCTCTTTTTCTATTAATGTATACTCATTCTACAATTTTTTTTCTGTTAAACCTATCAACTTTATAGTTACACAGGTATCACCATCTCAGAAAACAAAAGCACATATTGAGATATATATTTAAGTATTCTCTGAAGACAGGAACTGCTGAGCAGTGAATGGTAAACTAAATTAAGGTCTTGGCTAGAAATAAGATACAAGATAGATACAAGTCTAAATTATGACTTAAGAAAAATAAACCCATAAAACCACAAAGCATCCTTGGAGGAAACTTCCTAGGAAGTAACATCTCTAGGAAAACTAAAGGAATAGCTTGGGATAGTGTCTTCATCTGTAATTGTGTACATGATCCAAACCTAGGATTTCAGTCCTACAAGATATGACTTTGCAGTGGATCAGTCCCAGTGTTTACTCAAAATCCTGAAGGTAAAATTTTCCTATAATACACTGGAGGAGGAAGGATGAGAGGAGGAGGTGAAGTTGAAATGGAAGTGAATATTTACAAGGTCAACACAGTTCAGAAACTCCAGTAAATGACAAACAGCTTTTCTATTCTAGTGTATTTCACAAGTACAAGTTCAATGAGGGTTCCTTCAAGCACTGGTTTCCTGTTCAATTACTTACCCAGATATCTGTTTGTAAGCAGTGAATTAAGGAGACTTTGGTAAATACAGGATTATTTAAGGATGCCCTTGCAGCTGTATAGCATTTAGCCATTAGTTATATATGTTATATAGCTATGTATACATATTCACTTTGCAAACATCAGGGATGGAGACACTTCTTGGCAAGTCTGAGGGTGCAGTGAGTTCTAGTGAAGCATCCTAGTAATGAAACACATTTCTCATAATTTTATTAAACTGATTAGTGAAGCATGTGAGTTCAGTGTGGATGTGGTTAGGCACTGTAGATATTACTTCTGCACAGTCTTGGCTTTGTCTTTAGAGTTTTGGGCCAGTGAAGAAACACAAGAGAAGTTCTTCCTTCCTGTTCCTTATATCCAGGGTTACTGATGGCTGGCAGCCAAGATGATGTGGTCCTAAATTCATGAGATTTGGGAAAGGAAATAGGTAAATTAATTTCTGGGTTAACCTAATCTCAGAAAACACTTTGGGAGGAAACTTGAAATAGATGTGTAAAGACAGATTTTTTTTTTTATTTTTTTTTTTGCAAGAACTAGCTTTATGCCCTGGCAGATACTCCTGGAGACTGGAAATCATGATTAAAAGTTTGTGTAGTGGCAAAAAAGTAATTGCAGACTTGAACTGTTGTCTTACAGAAATAATGAATACCAAATTCCATCCCGATAGTGAATAGAGTACCTCATTAGTAATAACAACTTTTCCAATACCTTAACAAATTTAAGGACGGTTAGCTATGAACACATAAAACGTCTTCCCATTGTGCTCTCATGGGCAGAAATGTCAACAGAAACTGTATATAGGTTTCTGCTTTTCTATGGGCTGTGTCTTTTCTACAGACATCCAGCACAGCACCTGTATGGTTAGTGAATAGGAAAAAGTCAGAGCACTTATAAACAAGTCAGGACACAGGAAGGACTGATGTGATCTGTGAACTGAATTGAAAACCATTCCCTGGTAGAAAAGCATGTATGTTGGCTGTGCGAGCTCTAGGTGGACTAAAGGAGGGCAGACGTTAAACAGCACTAGTTCTAGTACTGACCCTGAAGGGACGCCACTAATCACTGCTCTCCATTTGGACTTAGAGTTGTTGACCACAACTTCCTGAGTGCGACCACCCAGCCAATTCATTATCCAGCCAGAGTTCTGTTCATCAAGTCCATGTTTTTCCAGTTTGGTGACTAGGATGTCCTGTGGGACAGTGTCAAACACTTTACACAAGTCCAGGTAGAAGACGTCTGCTGGTCTTACCTTGTCCACTTGTGCTGTAACACCATCATAAAAGGCCATCAAATTAGTTAGTCAGGATTTGCCTTTGATGAAGCCCTGCTGGTTACCAATCACCTCTTCATTTTCCAGATGTTTCAGCAGGGCCTTTAGGAGGATCTGTTTTGCGATCTTGCCAGGTACAGAGGTGGGGGTGATTGGCCTGTAGTTTCCAGGATCATCTTTTTTTCCCTTTTGAAAGATGGTAGTGATGTTTCCTGTTTTGCAGTCAGCAGAAACTTCACCAGACTGCCATGATCTTTCAAATGTCACAGCTAGTGGCTTGGCAACTCCATTTGCCACCTCCCTCAGGACCCGTGGGTGGATTTCATTGGGCCCCATGGACTTGTGCACATTTAGATTCTCATGCGATCTTCACTGAAAGTGGTTGGATCTCTATCTTTGCCTGCTGGGACTTGGGTGGAGCAGCCAGAGCAGTTGAGTGGTAAACGAGTTTGTCATCACACATATATATTGATCTATAGTAGTACAAAGGGTAAAAATAAAAACCTCAATCATTGTTTGAAATATATATAACATATAATTTCCTTTAGAGAATTTATTCGGTACTATCTAAGAAAAAGCCATGTTCTTTTTTTCCTGTGGTATCAGATTCATTAGTGTTTCAAATTCTTACATTGNAGCTTTTCTATTCTAGTGTATTTCACAAGTACAAGTTCAATGAGGGTTCCTTCAAGCACTGGTTTCCTGTTCAATTACTTACCCAGATATCTGTTTGTAAGCAGTGAATTAAGGAGACTTTGGTAAATACAGGATTATTTAAGGATGCCCTTGCAGCTGTATAGCATTTAGCCATTAGTTATATATGTTATATAGCTATGTATACATATTCACTTTGCAAACATCAGGGATGGAGACACTTCTTGGCAAGTCTGAGGGTGCAGTGAGTTCTAGTGAAGCATCCTAGTAATGAAACACATTTCTCATAATTTTATTAAACTGATTAGTGAAGCATGTGAGTTCAGTGTGGATGTGGTTAGGCACTGTAGATATTACTTCTGCACAGTCTTGGCTTTGTCTTTAGAGTTTTGGGCCAGTGAAGAAACACAAGAGAAGTTCTTCCTTCCTGTTCCTTATATCCAGGGTTACTGATGGCTGGCAGCCAAGATGATGTGGTCCTAAATTCATGAGATTTGGGAAAGGAAATAGGTAAATTAATTTCTGGGTTAACCTAATCTCAGAAAACACTTTGGGAGGAAACTTGAAATAGATGTGTAAAGACAGATTTTTTTTTTTATTTTTTTTTTTGCAAGAACTAGCTTTATGCCCTGGCAGATACTCCTGGAGACTGGAAATCATGATTAAAAGTTTGTGTAGTGGCAAAAAAGTAATTGCAGACTTGAACTGTTGTCTTACAGAAATAATGAATACCAAATTCCATCCCGATAGTGAATAGAGTACCTCATTAGTAATAACAACTTTTCCAATACCTTAACAAATTTAAGGACGGTTAGCTATGAACACATAAAACGTCTTCCCATTGTGCTCTCATGGGCAGAAATGTCAACAGAAACTGTATATAGGTTTCTGCTTTTCTATGGGCTGTGTCTTTTCTACAGACATCCAGCACAGCACCTGTATGGTTAGTGAATAGGAAAAAGTCAGAGCACTTATAAACAAGTCAGGACACAGGAAGGACTGATGTGATCTGTGAACTGAATTGAAAACCATTCCCTGGTAGAAAAGCATGTATGTTGGCTGTGCGAGCTCTAGGTGGACTAAAGGAGGGCAGACGTTAAACAGCACTAGTTCTAGTACTGACCCTGAAGGGACGCCACTAATCACTGCTCTCCATTTGGACTTAGAGTTGTTGACCACAACTTCCTGAGTGCGACCACCCAGCCAATTCATTATCCAGCCAGAGTTCTGTTCATCAAGTCCATGTTTTTCCAGTTTGGTGACTAGGATGTCCTGTGGGACAGTGTCAAACACTTTACACAAGTCCAGGTAGAAGACGTCCGCTGGTCTTACCTTGTCCACTTGTGCTGTAACACCATCATAAAAGGCCATCAAATTAGTTAGTCAGGATTTGCCTTTGATGAAGCCCTGCTGGTTACCAATCACCTCTTCATTTTCCAGATGTTTCAGCAGGGCCTTTAGGAGGATCTGTTTTGCGATCTTGCCAGGTACAGAGGTGGGGGTGATTGGCCTGTAGTTTCCAGGATCATCTTTTTTTCCCTTTTGAAAGATGGTAGTGATGTTTCCTGTTTTGCAGTCAGCAGAAACTTCACCAGACTGCCATGATCTTTCAAATGTCACAGCTAGTGGCTTGGCAACTCCATTTGCCACCTCCCTCAGGACCCGTGGGTGGATTTCATTGGGCCCCATGGACTTGTGCACATTTAGATTCTCATGCGATCTTCACTGAAAGTGGTTGGATCTCTATCTTTGCCTGATGGGACTTGGGTGGAGCAGCCAGAGCAGTTGAGTGGTAAACGAGTTTGTCATCACACATATATATTGATCTATAGTAGTACAAAGGGTAAAAATAAAAACCTCAATCATTGTTTGAAATATATATAACATATAATTTCCTTTAGAGAATTTATTAGGTACTATCTAAGAAAAAGCCATGTTCTTTTTTTCCTGTGGTATCAGATTCATTAGTGTTTCAAATTCTTACATTGTTCAAGTTCTTTGACATTTTTTTAGTATTTTTCTTTTAGCCCTTTTATGTAAACCCTATTTATGAAAATCCAATGAACTGATCTCAAGTACCTAAGAGGTCCTTTCAAGTTTTATGTCCTTCTATGTGTAGCAAATAAAATTTTTATCTAGATACTGGGAAAGAAGAAACATTCTGCAAGTTACCTTTTTCATGTTATCTCACACTGCAGAACATACTGTAGTTATTTATAAATCTGTAACCACCAGCTGTCTTTTCTCACAGCCTTTTTTTTTTCCTTCTCAAAAATACACTGATAAGCAGCAAACAAGGGACAAGCAAAGGACTACATACATTTGTAAATAATTGTTCCCAAGAACTACAGCTGGGATATATAAAAACCATGAAATGTCAATTAACAGGATTTCTCATGAACTTTTGGATTCCTTTTACACTTGCGTTGTATTTTCACAGTGGAGAAAGAGAAGAGAAATGTATAATTGAAGATGTTCCCAGTGACACGTTGGTATTTGGTAGGTACCTCTCCATGCTATATGGTCATCTAATCTGTGTAACAGTAAAGATAGCTTGTAGTATAACAGTAAAATATGTGATCACTTATGCTTTTAGAGGTCTCAGCATGCCTTCTGTATGCTAATGCTGACAGAGCATTAGGAATAATAACAAATTATTACATGTTAGTCAACCATTTTTTGTAGTATTCTAGAACATTTTCTAGTGTACTAAAATTTATTACATTTCCCTCTATAATATACTCCCTGAGCAGTTTTAATCATAAGCATATGAGATACTGATACTGCTTTATTGTAATATTGTATACTTTTTCTGAAAAAGGAAAAAAGCTGTTTAATATGAAGCTATGTTTTATTTAACAGATGTTTATGTTTTGATTTAGGGAATTACAAAGTACAGCGCTGGGATATGCATACTCGAGACTTTCTTGAATCTGCTCCTGGTTTGGGAATGTTTGTAACTGTCACAACTCCTAATGCTGACGTAAATATGTTTGATGTTTCTGTAAGATTTTTGAGTTGACTGTTTTGGCAGAGGCAGGCAGCAAATAGACACCATTGGGGAAAAGATAAATCTACAGTCTACCAGTTCAGTATTTTGATGCTGGAAGTTATAAATGTCGTGTGAAATTACAATGTTTAACAACTACCTATGTGGTTGTTGTTCTTAACAACATCAATGTTATTAAGAAGAGTAAGTGGAAACTGAGAAACAGGATTACATTTTTAAATATTCAAATTCAATAAAGAAGCAAAATGGTACAGAATGTACTTGAGAGGAAGAGAGACAGCCTGATGATAAACTAAGCTGCAAAATCCAGATTACCATGAAGCTGCACATAACCATCACACCTAGCAGCTGCCTGTGTGGCCATCTGGTCCTAAGCCTTGTCAGTAATGGATAAATTAATTCTACACCTAGACAAGGTCTTAACTTTCACACTGTAAATGCTCTGGAGAGCCTTGACTGTGAGATAAAACAGTTTCTTTTCCTGTATTTTAAAATTCAGATATATTTAATGATCTCAGGGTGTTAACTCATTACTTTTTACATCCAATTCACAGTACGTTTTTTTTTATAGTTTTATTTTTATTGATAATACTCACAGAAAATATGCACAATGTCTAAATTGCAGGTACTACTGTCCAAATTGTATGGGCCACATGGAACATTTTCTTTTACATCGGAAATATCTGGAGAGCATGTTATCTGTTTACAGTCTAACTCCACAAGATTTGTGGCACTTGCAGGAAGTAAACTGGTATGTGTATTTCTTAAATATCCTTTGTTGTAATAATATCAATTGTTTATGAAATGCAGAGATCACAAACTACATTAGAAGCTGGTCTCATGTCTAAAAGATAATTAATTATTTCCTAGTGATTTGAAACTGAACAAACCTTGAATTATGAAGATGAAGAGATACAAATGCTCTGTTCTGATATTTAGTAAGTCAGATTAAAGATATGAGACTAATAGGTATAGAGTGGTTTAGTCACAGGATTGCAAAATTGTAGGGGTTTGAAGAGACCTCTGGAGATCATCTAATCCAACCAGTATAATGATTTGAATGCAAAAGATTCTGATCAATAAGAACAACTATTTGGTTCAAAAAGATAGATACAAGTTTGATGTCTGAGTAGACCAAATTTCTGATGATAAAACCAAGTTCTAGAATTTCTGCAGATTATTATCTGTATGAATTGGCTTCTAGGAGAACTTTCTACAATTAATTTTAAGAAAGTTTTTCATTCATGCCAAAAGAAGTTGTGTAATATTGCAGTTCTTTTCTTTCTATGGGCCTGTTGCTTGGCTGCTTTGTTATAGATTGTACAATAGATTATGGATTATTGGGAGGTATTTTAGAACTGGACTAGCCATGTGTGGAGAAAGAAAAATGATACCCTGTGGATGGTTATGCTTCTATGAAAGAGAAAATAATGATTCTGCCATTTCTTCCTTTCATGTATTCCTGTTAGTGGAGAAAACCTAGAACTGCATATATAGAAACCTTCCTGCAGTACTACAGAGGAGTGTAATTTCTGCATTATTAGGATAGAGTATGAGGTACAATAAAGAGTACTAACTATGTTCATGTTTTTATTGAGTTTGAACAGAGAACAAAAAACTTTCATGGTGGTTGAATCAGTACTACCATAAAATAATGCTGTAACACTGGTGGAGATTTTAAATTTGTGTAATTAATTTAAAAGAAATACTTTATATAATTGCTCTGATTCTACTTTTAAGAAGAATGCTATAAGCAATTGAAACTAGCTTTCTGTAATGAGCTGAAAGGGAAATTATGTGTTTCCTTTTTTTGAAAGAATTTTGAAACATAGAAGACACTGTCAATTTTTTTTTCTTTTGCAGCGTATTCATTTGGACATAAGAGTTGGAGAACACTTTCTGGATGAATCTGCTGTTCAAGCCAAAGACAAAGTGGATGAAGTTAATCTAAGACTAGAACATCTAATTGAGCAAATACATCATGTATCCAAAGAACAGAACTATGAAAGAGTATGTATGATCCATAATAGAATGGTTTAAAGTGCTGTACATAGGATTATATATTTATATAATTAATTATATAATAACAAGAGTTATTATTTAACTGTGGTGTGATTTTTTAACTATCTCCTAAACATATATTGGTATTTAACCAATATAGCCTACATTACCTTGCAAAATGTTTTTAAGATGTAACATAAAACCTAAGTAATCACTGTGAACTCAAGCTTATATCAACAGGTGTTACAGTAAAGTAGGCATTTCCAAATACAGCTTTTTTAGTCAGAGTCAGTAACTACAGCTCAGCAGGTGGCAGGTATGTTTGTTGGTGATGTTACCAGCTGTTCTTTCCATGCTGACCTATATGAGTAGATTTTATTGGAATAGGTAAGGAAATTACTGAATATACATTAATCTACCTACATGGAGTTAGAATACAGCCTTCCTTTAAACAAGTGTACACCCATTGTCTTCACTTTTCTACAGCTATGGAAGCAGTCACTCTGTGTTTGAAATATATCAGATAGTTGATTAAAAAAAGAAATTTGACTGCCAAAACATTCTTGAGTGTGATATTGATGTGACTGTAAACCTAAGAAGGCTTAAGTCTGCACTAACAGAACAAATTTAGCATACTCTATCTTGTGTGAAGAAGGGAAAGCTCTTTTTGCTTTCCCCTTTAGAATACACCAAGTCTGCTTCTCTGTTTTCGTTTGTAAAGATACCCACCTTATGAATAAATGTCAACTTTTATCAGCGTGAAAAACTGTTCACTACTATGCAGAAGATGGATGCCTGCCAAATTACCTAGAGAGCAGCATGCAATATACAGATGCCAAAAGATAGTAATTTTTCTTATCCTTTATTCTTTAGGAACGTGAAGAAAAATTTCGTAGGACAAGTGAAGAAACCAACAGCAATATTTTGTGGTGGGCTATTGTACAAACGCTAATCCTCATCTCCATTGGAATCTGGCAAATGAAATCTCTCAGAGATTTCTTTATATCTAAGAAGCTTGTTTAAGTCTTATAATGTGAATGCAGAGACTGAAAATTTGCATGCCATATAATACCTAACATCCAAAGAAACTGCAACCTAGAGAAAATTGGTTGTATATACCTCTCAAGCTTCTCTTGTCTTGTCTTCTACTCTGATTCTTATTTCAATTATGATTTCTCCACCTACATCATGACCTCTGGCATTCCCTTACATTTTACTTCTTGAATCTCATCTTTAATCAGGTGTTTTTTTTCCCTTCTACAGCTGTAAAGCTAAATCTAGAAGGACTCAGTGACTGAGAGAGCATTTAGGTTCAACTCAACATTGCTAAATCAAAAATTGGAATGCTTAATATTTTAAATTTTTCTACTTTTTTAGTAATTTTATACAGCACTGCCATGAACAATTCTGAGTTTCAGACTGACTAGGATTTAGAGAGTAGGCAGAGAAACAACTATACCCTCTACAGTGATTAATTTGGTGAGTCTGTCTTGAAGTCAACCTATGTTTGTGTTTTAATTAGCTTTCCCTCAAATATAATTGTGACTGTTTTCTTTCAAAACCTTCAAAGTTTTAAGTGACGGTGGAGCCCATCCTTATGAATATGATAAGTGGTTGCAGATATTATCATGGAAGACAGAAAAACCATAGAGAATTGTGCTTATTTTTACTTCCAGATAAGCCATAAAGGCTGACAGCAGACTTCTGTCACAGAAGTGCCTATACATCTTTTTTAAGCTATTCCTACAATTACTTCTTTGGTCCATTTCTGTGTTGGAAAATTATTTTAATTATTCTGCAATTGTAACTTGACTGTCTAAGAAGCTTACCAGTTTTGGGCTTCACTGAGTATTTTCATTTCAGTTATTGCAGCTTGGTTTAGTATGTCTTTATGCCTTATTTTAGCTAGTTCATGTACAACTAAGAAAGTAACTAGAGTTTCATGCAATTACAAGTCAAAAGTTATGATTAAAAATTCAGATAGTTAGCTTGAAAAAAGCAGCAGTAGTGTAAGAAGGAGTTGGTGGTGGTTATAACATTATCCATCTGCTTGGCTAACAAGTAAAATCACAGAACTTGAAAGAGTTTCTAAAGGCTTCTGTAATAGCAGAATATTGTCATTTGGATCGTCTTTCCAGACTCTTGGTTAATCTAAAAAGTTGTAAAAGCTGAAATATATATAGACTGTTTGTTGGTTTAAAGGGACTACTTTATCCTTTTTGGTTTTTATCTTCTTGCTTTTCCTTTTCATTAGCAAAGAAGTTACATTTATGATATGATAATGAATATACAGCTGTATATGAGAATGCTTAACGTAGAAACAAAGACCAATGCTCTACAAATCTAATAAATCAAAATAAAATATCCTAAGATACTCACTGAGGTGTGTTCTATGTTTTAAAATTCTGAGATTTAAAGTTGCTACTTGAAGGTCCCAGTGAACAAATGCTTCTGAATTCACCTTTATAGAGTACTCTTAGCATATCTTGTAATAACATCATTGCTGGGGAGAAAGAAGGACCATATGGTATATGAAATACAAAAATAGGAGTTTAATAAATGGTTGTTACAAGTTTGTGGTTCAGACTTTAACTGGTATTTATTGTACATCCCAATGACAAACTGAAGTCATCTCATTTATGCTACAGTCAAGCTTTTAAATCAAAAGGACAGGCACCATGTCAGAATTTATAAAAGGAGCTGATTATGTTCCTCTGTGTTAATTAGGTCTATACTCAAACAAGCACTGAGCCTTTACTACAGCTCAAGAGTGTTCAATTCTTTATCTTTAATAATAATAATTAAATATCTTTGCTTTGATGAAATGTTTTCAGTCTCCTTCAAGATTTTTAATTAACTGAGCAAAGGAGAAGCTGAATCACAGTTCTTTTGGGAAGAGCTTTGGAGGAAGTTATTGTGAACTTAAAAGCAAGAGGTTCCTCTGCAGCCTGTGGCTTCATCATCCCCATGTCAGCTCTGCCAGTTGGCCTGTGAGAGAATTTTCCCCTGTAATTTTCATCTAGTGAAATTAGTAGGCCATGGAGTTCTTCTTTTCAGTCTAAGAAATGATGATAAAAACTCCTTGTTTTTCTCTTTTCATCTAAAGAAGTGAAAACAAACCTGTGACAGAAAATTCATAACCTTCCTAGATCCCTGCATTTAAGAGCGAAAAATCAGTGGTGTTTCCCATAGAACTTGCTGGCCTGCCAGCAGCCCCTTGGAGGCGGGAGAACAGGGCTCCTGGCAGAGCACCCACCTGCCTGCTCCAGTTCTCTTGCCCAAGCTGGGGAAGGGAGGGGGAAATCTCTCTGAGAGGATCCTCTGCGTGGGTACATCTCTGGTTTGGTACTCAGAGGCCAGAAAAAACTTCTTTTCTGGGGAGTGAAGGAGCCAAACTGCTGCCTTCAGCTCCTGTGGCAGGGAGGGGAGCTGCCAGTCCTCACCTCCTGCATTGGGCTGGAGGAACATGGCGGAGGGAGGCCTGTAGGCCTGTCCTGGCGATGGTCAGTGTCTGCGTCAGCCCTTCTTCCCCATGGCCATCCCAGTCTTCTGCAACAGCTGCTTCTGTGAGCCCCGCAAGCCCACACCACGGTTCAGCCTCACAAGCTGTGGACATGTCATCTGTGAGACCTGCCTCCAAAAAGGTAATTAATGGCCGCTGCAGGCTTGGGCGGCTGGGCCTCCTGCTTCAGGCAGTGCTGGTGTGGGCACTTTCTCTTTACCCCTGGCATTTCTGACTATGGAGTAAAGAAAGGTCTGAACATTCTATGTTATTGATAAAATTTTTCAATTCTTCCTGGTGATTTTCTTTAAATAGTAAAATCCGCCTGTGTCAGCCTGAGAGGCACAGAAAGAGGAAGCTTTAATGAAAGTTGAGAACAGATGCTTTTGATCCATATTAAAAAAAATTTTTTATTAAAAAAAATAATAGTCAGCATTTGTTTCTATCTCATTTTGGACAAGATATGTTTTTATTAGTAAAAGAGCGATTTATAAAACATAGGTTTTATTTAGGGCTGGTTTTCCTTAAGTTATTGTTACTGAAAAAAAAAATAATTCAGCAGCATTAGATGGACTGGAGGTGATACTCTGAAGCTCTTATATGCAGTTCCTGAGTCAAATTCTCGAACTGTTGTAATGTGCTTAATGAGGATCTGCAGAAGAGATTGCAGAAGAAAGAAATTATTTTCCAAAATACAGGGTAACAAATAAATATTACTGTTTTTCCCTTCAAGGTCATGCTAAATGTCCTCATTTTTAGTAAGGGCATACTGAATAAGTGATCTATTTCTATTTGTGATTTAAAGACTTTCAAAAAGGCATCATAAAATGAAGCCTCTAAATACAACTTGCAGGCTCCTAAAGCCTCAACAATAGCTTTCCTTTCTACTCTTAATCTTGTTTGGCAGAAAAAACGTGATATGTTATGTGTTTATTTCCTATCAATGATAATGGTGATACTAGATTTAAAAACTATTCACTCTTTAATGTTACTTATTAACATCGATCCTTAGAAAGGAAGGATATAGTAAAATAACATAATTGATAATTGATATCACATATTTACAAGAAATATTTGCTTATGTATTTCCAAATAATCAAAATCACATTTTAAAAAGTGATTTGATTTTAAACTGTGACTTGATATTTCACTGGAAAAACTCACAAGGTAAAATTATTAATTTTTTGAACATAAACTTTCATATATATTATTTTGTTGATTAACTCATTAATGCTTTTAAGCATACACTTAATTAATCCCATTTAAATCAACAGAACTAAAAGTCAACCTGCATTCAATGATACTGATGATATTCATAAAATAATTTAGAGGAACGCTTATTTGCAGGAGTAACACCTGATTACATTTATGCACGTTTTTCCTGTGCAACTGTGTCTTTCATCATGTTTACTTGCATTTCTAATATAACCTTCAGATTCTTTCCAGAAGATACAAGCAAAGCTTTATTAAAGGCCTATTAAAAATGTATTCAATATCTATACAATTTGATGTATATTTTAAATGTTTCTTTACCTTGCAGGCAAAAAAGATGAATGTTCGATCTGTAGAACTCCTTGCCGTACAGTAGTCCTTTCAAAACAGGTAAATGAAGCTTCAGCATTGTTGTATTACATTAATCTGTAGTTTGCTTAACAGCTAAATTATTTGCATTACAAAATACTTCTCTTTTGTTTGCCAACTGTGACATGAGTATTTACTGATGATAGTTGGTTGACTTACTTATGCACTGCAAAGTTTTGAGTTTTATGGATTATTCAAATAAAAGTCTACAGAGACTTTTTAGGTTTTCAGAGTCTGCTGAACTGTAGATTACTCCAACCTCTTCAAGAAAAGTGACTGCATACTGTGCAGCATCACATGGCTACTTTCAAAATGTAGAAGAATATTTATTGACTTGGGCATGTAATGTGGAATGTAATTAATTATTTCAGGTGATGGAATGAGTTGAAAAATCTGCATAGTGGTGCTTTAGTATTTTCAAATGTGATAGGGTTTTTTCCCTTGCTTTCTCCAAGATTAACTGTTTTCCTTATGGTCATGGAGGATCTAAAATATTGTTGAGAACTTCTTGTTATTGACTAGAGAATTAATAGCTTTTAATTCCCTGTCTCAAGGAAGCATTAGAGAGATTTAATTTTCCCATTTCTCCTAGGAACCATTTTCTTTTTATCTGGTTTCATAAATTAGTTGGGAAAACATTTCTATTTTTCCTAGACTGGTATCTACCTAAGATACAAGGCTGCCTTACAATGATAGAAGAAAATACTAAGACCATTTAATACAGCTAACACAGAGGTCTATTTAGAAAGCTATTACTCAATCCTGTGTGTGAAATAGAGGATGATTTGGGACTAATCCTTAAAGAAGGATTTCCTACATATTTTTAAAACTGACCTGATGCATAATTATAGGAAACTTTACCTTACTTACTGTACTTTAAAAGTACAAACCTGTTACTGAAATGGTAACATTACTAAAAATAGAAATACTGGGAAACAACAAAATGCAGATATAAATATAATACAATGGAACAATGCACACAATAATACTTAACCCCTAGACTAACACAGGCAAAAAAACCAAGCACAAAGTCCCTCATAAAACTTTTAAAGAAAGCTTTTTAATAAGATTTCAATATCAACCTATCACTGCTGCAATTTTATGATTCATTTCATTCACAGAATAGTTTAGGTTGTCAGAGACCTCTGGAGGTCATCTTGTCCAATACTTTGTTCAAAACAAAGGTAATTCATCAGTTAGATGAGACTTAAACTGCAGCATTTCCATATAACTTGACAATTTATTTCAGAAGTACTGAAGAATCTAGTGATTGGGATACTAACAAAAATAATAGATGTTTCATTAGAACCTGGCAGTGCTCTGGAGGACTGGAAGGAAACGAATTACCATGTTCTGTAAAAAAGACATTCATGATGATTACTTAGCCTTGATTAAGAACAGATAAAGTGATTGGAATGATAATTAAAGAAGCATATAAAAAAGTCATGGCTCTGTAATTCAGGAACCTTAGTGGAAATATACCTGGTAACCTTTATAATCTTGATGTGGTGGAAGAATTCCCAATGAGTAGGAGGTCCTATCAATGTGTTAAAACTCCTCATTAAATTTTGTATTGGGGCAATCAAAATCTAAACATTAAATTCTCTCATCTTTACAGTAATGCATGCTTCTTGCTTTTATATCTTTCCTCTGTGTCTCATGATCCCTACCTGCTTTATCCCAGAGGATGGTTAGATATTATGATAAATCAGAAACTCACTGTTCATTATTTTAGAATATCATATTAACATCTGCTACTCCTCCATGCAACAGATAAAATATAAATGGAAATCTACAAACCTTTATTTTAAGGAGTTTTAATGTCAGCACAAAACTGGTTAGTTGGTTGGGTTTTTTTCAGGTCCGAACCAAGGTCATTGCGTTATTAGAATTCTAAATAGGTTTCTAGAAGTTGCCTGCTCTGAACACTTTTTAAAGATGCCAAATGTGTTTTTTAATGCATTCATTTTTCTACTTAAATTTTATAATCTTGTCTGTATTTTTTGACTCTACTACCATAGATAGGACAGTCTGTGCTGCATGTCTGTCTGCTTTTCTTGTCTCAGTTTCCCAATTTACAGTGGAATTTTTTGAACACTTTGGCTAGTGTCAACTGAATTCAAGTCTCAAATACTATTATTCTGCTTCTTTGAGTTCTATAAAAATTAGCAGTTGAAGAAGGCAAGGAAAATCGGTTTACGTCCTCTGGTAGAAGGAATGTAGCTACAGCTCATCAATAATCCAAAGAGCAGTTGGCAGCCACATGCACCAATCCACAGTAACCAAACAGTGTGTGGCTTCTTGGCTCAGATGAATTGTTGTGCAGGGCATTGATGTAGCCAGTTTCAGAATATGGGCAACAGAAGATATAAATCTGCTGCTAATTCAAGTTATTAATTTGCCTCCCTAAATAGTTATTTTTCATAGATATGAACAATTATTATTTATTATTAAAATACATAAGAACATGATGAGAATAGGCTTGGCAAATACAGATGATATTTAGGCTTGGATATTTAACTTTATAAGTTATTTAAATTATACTAGTGTTATACTATTTTTGGAGCTTGGATGTTTAACTTTATACTAGTGTTATACTATTTTTGGAGCAGGTAAAAATATTTTTTGTTCATTTTAAAATAGAAGACCAAATCTTTATTGCAATATTTTTAATTTAACTGATAGCATTTACATTTCTATTTTAGTTAGTGGCCTAAAAAACTGTTGCTTCATTCACAGATGGCCTGCTTTTTATTTAATTTGATTTTTGATTTCTCTCTTTAATTTTTCAATTTTTAAAGCTTTTTTGAGATTCTGGGATTAATTTACATTTTGCCTGCAATGGTTTTAGGGTTTTTTGACTGCATTTTGAAAGGCAATCCCTTACATGAAATATGCCTTTTTTTCTGAGACATTCTTCTTCTACCATTTAAGTATATTGTGGTTGTTTTTGCTTTTTCGTTCAACTTCTGTCTAGTTGTAAACATATTGTGTTATTGTATAATAGAAGATATCAAAGAGAATCAGTTTACAGGTAGGTCTTCCCCCCCCCCCCCAGCCCCCCTTCTTTTTTTTATCTGTGGTT
>VZRI01005807.1:24189-36515 GCA_013397515.1 Upupa epops | reverse complement strand
GGGGTGGCTCCAGGGATGGGGCTGCTCCCCCTCTCTGGGCACCCAGGGCCAGGCTCTGCCCACCCTCAGCAGCAGCAGCTTCCTCCTCCTCTCCAGTCAGAACCTCCCTCTCCCAGTTTAACCAGCACCCCTGCTCCTGCCCCACAGCCCCTGCTCAAAAGCCCCCCCATCTCTCTTATCAGCCCCTTTAAGCCCTGAAACCCCCATTAGGGTCTCCCCGGAGCCTCCCTCCTCCAGCTGACCCCTCTCTCACCTAGACGTGTGTGCCCCCACCTCCCCAAACCAGTCTCCCCAGGCTGGGCCAGCAGGGAGGAGCAGCCCAGGGGCTGGGGCAGAGCTGTGTGCGGTGTCCTGCAGGCAGCAGTGACCCCCATCCATCACTGTCAGGGTCCCTGGGATCCCCTGTGCTCCCGCCCTCCCCCAGCCCACCCCGCAGAGGGTCGGTACTGCCCTTCTGCACAAGAGGGCTCGGGGTGAAGCGCTGCTTCCCAGCTCCTGTTCCCGATTCGCCCTGGTGCACAGGGGTCCTGCTCTCCCTGGGGCTCGCTCTGTCCCTTGAAGGCAGGGGTTTAGCTCCGTGGAGTGAGGGGAGACCTGCTCCCCCCTCCCCGACCCTGTGCAGCTGGTTCCTGGCCGCAAAGGGTGGGCACGGGAGGGAACCCGGCTCTGAAAAACCCGGCCCTCAACTCTGCACCAGCCCCCGCGCCCAGAGCAGCCCCGAATTCGAGGGAAGCCTAGCAGCCCCCAGGTTCCTGGGGACTTACCTGGCACTGGGAGCTCTGGTGCTGCAGGCCCGGGCGGGCGGACAGACCCGGGAGGGGCAACAACGGGGCCACCAGCGCTGCCGGGGGGCGACGGCAGGGAAACGGGCGGCGGCGGAGGGGAGCTCCCTGCCAGATCTCGGAGCCGCTCAGGAGGTGGGGAGGGGGCCTGCGAAGCCCTGACCCCACAGCAGAGGGGAACAGCAGTCCGAGCTCTGCGGCCCCCCCGATCTGAGGGGGGGGGATGCTGAGGCGGAGCGGCAGCTGGGCGTCTGGGATGGACAAAGGGCTCGGGGCACTGGCGGAGAGCTCTGCCCCGTCCCAGAGCCTCACACAGGGCTGGTGCGGGGCAGGAACAGGCGAAGGCTTCCCCAGCACCAAACCCAGCCACCAAACGAGCAGGAAGGGCCCCGACCCCAAGAATGGCACCGACAGACCAGGCACCCCGACAACGGGGTGGGCCGTGCTCTGTGGGACCCCTCTGCTCGGAGCCGTCTGCCCCAGGTGCCTCTGCACCCGCAGGCAGGGCCGTCTCCCTTCCTTGGCTACGAACGGTGCCAGCCCTGGCACTGAGTCCCGGCCTCACGGAAGGGGGCATCTCCCGGGGTTCGGAGGGTCCTGGAGTCGGGAGGCTGCTCCCGTGCTAACCAGGTCCCTTCCCCCGGCCCAGAGTGGGGAGAGCAGGACCGGGGCGTCTCCACGGGACCGGGCTGCAGATGCTGCCGGACAGAGAGTCCCGGGGGTGCTGATGGATCACCGGCTGGGCACGGGTCACAGGGAGCTCAGCTGGCCCTGTGGCCAAGGGCTTGTCCCCGAGCATGAGAGCTGGGGAGGCCCCACCTGGGGGACCGGGGTCAATCTGGGCTCCTCAGTGCGAGGAGGACACTGGGGGGCTGTGGCGGGTCCAGAGAACGGCGACAGCCGGGGAAGGGGCTGCTCGCGGCGGGAGCTCAGAGACCCTCTGCAGGTGTCCAGCGGTCCCCAGCAGAACCCAGTCTGCCAGCTTCCCCCTTCCCAACGGCCTTTCTCCTCCCCAGAGCAGGGAGCTGGGCGCCCTGAGCCAGGTCCCAGCAATGAAAGGGCCTTTTTGTTCCCAGCAGGCTCAGAAGTCACTGGTTTCATCACCACCAGTACCTTACAACCCAGTGCCGCCCAGTAAAGCCATCAGTGAGCTGGAGGGCCCCGTAATTATGGGGAAGCTGAGAGGCACCTCCTGCCCCTCCTCCTGGGTCTGTGAAGGCAAACAAGGCCAGGGGAGAAGGGGCCACCCGCGGGGCCCAACACCCCAGGGCAGCACCGGGTCCCAAATTCCAGCCCGGGAGCCACCAGGATCAAGGCAGGGAGTGGCCATGGAAGGAGCTTTGGGCTTGGACAGCAGATGGGAAAGGCTGTCAGGGCCGGTAAAGTCAGGAGCAATCCAGGAGAGCCGGAGGGTTCCGCAGCTCTGAACTGGAGCTGGAGCGAGTTTGATCTCAGTTCCTGGGCTGAAAGTCCTCCAAGGCCCGGTGAGACCCTGCACAGGGCTCAGGAGAACCCCTGTCCCTGGGGAGGAGAACAACCCAGCACGGCCACATCCCCCTGACCTGTCCCTCACCCCACATCACCCCAGCTTGGGGACCTCTCCAGGGATAGGGACCCCTGGACTCCCCCCGTGGGGCAGAAATTGCTCCTCAGGGCCACCCTCCTCCTGCCCTGGGCTCCTGCCCTGGGGCTGCAGCCCCTTCCCCAGCTCCACTGCCCTTCTCTGGCCCCGCTGCAGCCCCTCCAGGTCCTCCTGGCTGGGAGTGAGGGGCCCAGAGCTGACCTGAGGCGGGATCTCCTCAGTCGGCCTAGTCCACGGGGACCACCCCTGCCCTGGTCCTGCTGGTCAC
This sequence comes from Upupa epops, assembly GCA_013397515.1. Classification (NCBI taxonomy): domain Eukaryota; kingdom Metazoa; phylum Chordata; class Aves; order Bucerotiformes; family Upupidae; genus Upupa; species Upupa epops. The sequence continues at coordinate 33,883 of VZRI01005807.1, read as the reverse complement.
ACTAGGATGCTGTTGGCCACCTGGGCACCCACTGCCTCATCTGCAGCCACTCTGCCCCAGCCACTGCAGTGCTGCAGGGTGCTGGGTGACCCCAGGGCAGGACTCGGCACTCGGGTCTGGTTTAGCCTCAGCCCACTGGCCCCATCCTGGCCACAGAGTCCACCCAAGAAGCTGCTCGCAAGCAGGGCCAGACGCTGCTGGTAACTGATCCCAGCCCCAGACCCCCTCTGCTCCCCACAGCTTAAGCTGGGCTTGGAGCAACCAGCCAAACCAGCTGCCAACGGGCACAGGCAGTGGCAGAGCCCAAGGCAGCAGCAGTGGGGATCAAACACGCAGGCCCCACGCTGGACCCACAGCCACGCTGGGCTTGAGCTGGTGGTTGAGCTGGAGCCGGTGCTGGGCCCCAGGAGCAGACGGGGATGTGGAGACCACGGTGGGAGGGCCAGAGCTCCAGCCACCGACTCCAAACAGCTGGAGCTGGAGCAACATCTGCCTCGCCAGGGCTGTGGAGCACCACGGCGCACGTGTCCTGTGAGGACCGCGGGCCAGCTCGAGGCTGGCAGCGACAGAGGGCAGCCAGCAGAACCCAGGGCACAGGAACCGAGAGTGAGGAGACGCCACAGCTGCTGGAGACGGCAGGAGACCGCAGAGCCTCAACCCCTCCTCCGAGCAGAGAGCCCGGAGCTTCGCCCGGTGACAACCTCAGCCCTTCCTCCGGGCTGCAGCACCCCCGTGGGGCCGGAGCCGACGCGAACCGCGTCCCCGGGAACCCGCAGTGCAGGAGGCTACGGCACGATGGACGCGGGGAACCGAACGCAGCCGCAGCCGGGCTCCAGCACCCGCTCCGGGGATCCCGCCGCCCCCAGACACCCTTCCACCGGGCCGAGAGTCCTGGAACCGTCTAGGCTGGAGGAGACCTCCGAGTTCATCGAGTCCAACCCGGACCCCACTGCAGTCAAGATCTGCCACAGCTCGAGGAGCAACCGGCACCGTGACAGCAACGTCTCCAGCCCAGAGGGGAGCAGCCCGTTCGGGGAGGCTCAGGCAGCAGCGAGGGGAGAGGCTGAGCCCCCTCCCAGCGGCTGGGAGCAGGCTGTGGGCAGCAGTAATTAATCCTGATCAGGAGGAAACGGCCAATTAATAAGAGGCAGAAGAGCCCGAGGAGACTGCTGTGGGCTCCGCAGCAGGGGCTCCCAGATGCTGCCCAGCTGCCCACCCCACCGAGGCACCAGGGAACAGGCTGGTCCTGAGCCCAGAGCAGCTCAGCCGTGCGGGGAGGAGGCCCCCGAGGACAAGCTCCTCACTGCAAGCGGGTGGCATCGCAGCGCAGATCACTGCTGCCTCCAGAAGGCTCTTGGGGTGAAGAGTCGGCCACCCCGCGCTGCTCCTTTGCCCTTTGTGCTACCCCTTTCCTCCTCAGCCCTGAGAGGCGTCCGAGCTGCTGCAAGCGGCCGAAGGAAGGAGTCGCTCGGGGACTAAGGGGTTCTCCAGGGGTCCTCCAGGGCCGGGGCAGGCTATCCCCCTGGGGGTCCCTGGGCCGGCTGTCCCCTTCACCCCGTCCTCTCCCCGCGCCGGCAGCGTCCCCCGAGGGGGGAGCCAGCCCCAGACAGACGCGCTGATTTTGGAAGCCGGGTCGGCGTCACGCGGGATGATTTACCGGGGGACGGGGTCCCACGCGGGGAATCAGTCCTGGCGCCGAGGAGGAGCTGGCTGCAGCAAGAGATTGATTTTCACCGAGAGACAGCCTGCAGCCCCCAAACCTGCGAGCAGCACCTGGCCAGGAGGAAGCACTCACGGCGTCCCCGGGCAGGGCTCCGGAGGGGTCAGAGCAGGTGCAGACGCGGGGCCGGGCTCGCTGCACGCCAGTCTGGTTCAGATTAACCTCGCGGATGCGCTCAGGGCTCTCCACGGGCTCCAGCAGAGCCCATGAATCAGCAGGAAGCGACGGCCTCCCCGACTCGCCTTCCTGCTGGGCTAGGGGCAGGGGAGCCCCCTGAGAGCTGTCCCTGACACTGGGCTCCCTCCTCCCCACCAGGGAGCCTGGCAGGGCTTCCCAAAGTCAGGCACCCGGGCCCTGCAGAGCTCCCCTTGGCTCTCACCACCCCCCTTATGCAACACCCAGGCCCTGCCGGGGACCGTCCGCAGGGCACGGAAACGGGGGGAGCTGGTGCCCCCCACCCATGGGAGGCAGACAGGCACGACGGAGCCGGTGGAGCAGGGCCAGAGGAGGCCACAGGGATGATCGGAGGGGGAGCCTGCTGCTGTGGGGCAGGCTGGATGAGCTGGGGGGGCTCACGCAGGGAAGAGGGGGAAGACGGGGCTGCGAGGAAGAAGCTGTGTGGGGCAGAGCACGAGCCCAGCCCCCGAGTTCCAAGGCCTCGCTGCGACTTATTTGACGGCACGGAGCTGCCCGGAGGCTCCTCTCCACACGCTCCAATAAACCTCCCTTTGTGCCAGGATCCACCTGGAGCAGGAGGAGGGAGCGTTTGGCGCCAGGAGAAAGCAGCTGGAACGGAGCAGAGGAGCTGAACCCAGGCCCTCATCCTGCCCGGATCCCCCGGCAGCTCCTGGGGGTGGGCAGAGGCCAGAACGAAACAGGACTCCCTGGCGAGGGGAGAGGGAGCCTCAGGCTTCACCTTCCCCACAAGGAGAGGGTCTGCTCTCCAGGGGCCCAAAGTGCCTGCAGGAGGACAAGCGGCTTCTGTTTTCCAGGAGCAGCAAAAACCTGACCCTAAACCTCTCCAGCTCAGAGCTCAGCCGAACCAGGGCGGGCAGATCCCCCAGGCTGCAGGGAGGGGACCCTCACAGGCACCCCCGTGCTGCCGACAAGGCACAAGGAAGACTGCCATGCCCCCAGTCCAGTTTGGCTTCTTCCCACCAGGAAAAACAGGGAGAGGCCTGCTGTCCTGGGGAACAGACTGCTCTGTGGCCAACCACCCCCGGCCCTGAGCTTCCTGGGACAAACCAGGAACCCCTGTCCCTCACCCCCGTCTCCCCAGCTTTGGGGACTCCTCCCCTGCCCAGGGCCAGGCCTGGACATCCCTTGTGGGGCAACAATTGCTCCTCAGGGTCAACTTCCCCCTCCCCTGGGCTCCTCCAGGGGCTCCCCTGGTGCTGCAGCCCCTCCAGGTCCTTCTGGCCAGGAGCGAGAGGCCCAAAGGTGACCCCAGGAGTGGAGGTGGGGCCTCTCCAGTTGTTCTACTCCAAGCAGACGACCCCTGCCCTGGTTCTGCTGACCACCCCAGAGGTCTCTCCTGTTCTCCCAGAGCGCCCAGTCCCTTGTTCCTTTACTGAAGAAGCCCCCCGTTCTCCCAGCTGCCCCATCGCCTCTCCCTGGAAGCAGGAGGAGCAGCTCCTGGGGAGGCTCTGGGCTCCCAGCTCCGCTCCGGGGACTCCACCTAGTGGCTCCCAGCCCTTTCAGAATTAACGTCGCTCGCAGCGGCCGAGGGGCTGGCTGCGCCCTCACAGCGGGCTACGAGCCCAGGAGCACGCGTGAGGCCGTGAAATGTCACCCCGTGGCACTACGAGGAGCAGCCGGGGTTGAGGACAGTCCCTGGTGCTGCTGGCGATGACTGACAGGAACCACCCGCCAGGCTCCCCACACAGTGGCCGGGCAACTGCGGGGCCCCACCGGTCTAGGAGCCAGGACAGCGCCGCTCGCTCGGGCTCTGGTGGCTGCTCCAGGATTCCCTGCCCCAAGACCACACTGGGGGTCCCCGCTTGGACGGGAGCCCACGGTCCCAGGGACCTGCAGCAGGGCGATGGGAACAAACCTCCCAGCCGGGGCTGGCAGGACAGTCCCCTCCTCAGTCCGCCCTGGCCAAGGGCCTGCGCGGCCCCAGCTCGGGGCTGGGGGCTCACAACACAGTCAACAGGAGACAGGATCACCCCGAGCGGAGCAGGTCCCTTCCTCGCCCACCAACACCAGAGCTGGGCAGCCACGAGGTAGGGTGTGAAGGCCAGGAGAAGGCAGGCTCTGGGGCACGGTTCCCAGGAAGTGGAGCTCCCTTTGGAGCCCTCACCCCATTTCCCAGCTGCTCCCCCAAACCCAGCTCCGAAGTCCTGGGAGACCGCGGCAGAGACGCAGTCTGGCCTGGCCGACACAAGGTGCCTCTGCTTGGAGGGGGCGACGGGAACCCCACGGAGCTTTCCACGGAGACCCCTGCAGGATCACACCAGCCCAGGGGTCAGGGGGCTGCCTGCGGTGCCCCCACCCCTTTAGGGTTTGAAACACCCCCACAAGGCCCCTCAGCCCACTCCCTGCACCCAGCAGGAAGGACCCTAGAGCCCCGGTGAGCCAGGTCGCAGCAGGGAGCAGCGCCCAGTCAAGCCCTGCGCGTAACTGTCTGAAGAGAACCCCACGGCAGAGCAGCCCCCTCCCCGCATACATACTGCTTCATGGCTAACAGCTTGGAGTCCATGTTCTCTTGCTTGCCCTTCATCACCTGGATGTCGGTCAGTAACTTGGTGACGTTGTCCTGCCGGATCTTGATGTCCTCGTTCTTGATGTTGGACACCTGGGGACGCCAAGGCACGGGGCTGACGGGCCCGTTCCGCACAGGGGCCTGGCTCGCTTCCGCTGGCAACCCTTCTATGGAACCACGGGAGGGCCTGGAAGGCGGCTCAGGGCTCCCCCAGGGCCACCCCTGCCCTGCCAGGGCCATCCCCACCCGCAGCAGTGGCCCAGAGCCCCAGGGTCCAACGTGCCCTGCGACGGATCCAGGGATGGGGCTGCTCCCCCCTCTCTGGGCACCCAGGGCCAGGCTCTGCCCACCCTCTGAGTGAGGAATCTCTCCCCACGGTCTGACCTAACTCTGTCCCCCTCTGCCCTGAGCCCACCTCCCTCCCATCACAGACCCCTTGGGAAAAGCCCCTCCCCAGCTTTCCTGGAGCCCTTTCAGGCTGCTAGAAGGTCCCTCTGGAGGAACAAACACAGCTCCCTCAGGCCATCTCCAGAGCAGAGCGGCTCCAGCCCTCCGATCATCCCTGTGGCCTCCTCTGGACTCGCCCCACCAGCTTCACACCCTTCCCATTCTGGGGGCTCTGCAGGGACCCCCAGGCAGCAGCCAGTTGCTCCTCATTTCCACCAGAAGTGTTGAATCAGCAGAGGGGAGAAACCCAGGCAGCAGACTGCATCGCTCTGAGCAAACCCAGTCCAGAAACAACTCCTGGGCCGCTCTCAGTGCAGCTGAGGAGGCCAGGGACCTGCTAACCACTCCACGAGGGTCTCAACCCACCTAGAGCCCAGCACCTCCTCTCCTCCTGCCTCACAAACCTGTAACAGTCTCCTTACAGCCCTCCCGTGTGGAAACGCCTGGTGGGACCCCAGTGTCCCCCAGCCCTTAGAGCCTGCTGCCGCTTTCTGGGTGAAGCCTCTGCTTTTCAGTCCCCTACTCACGCTGGTGACCTTCCTCTTGATGTTCTCCAAGAGGTGCTCCTGGCCCCGGATGAAGTAGGGGTGCTGGAATTCCGTGTCGTCCTTCTCCGGCTTCACCAGCCCTCCCTGCTCGATGTGGACGACCTTCCGGAAGCCGTCTGGAGAGGGACAGGGAGGGGGCAAAGCTTCAGCCCAGGGCCCCGACCCCTCCTGACCAATCCTTTCCTCATCCCAACACGTGATGCCCCACTGCGCTCCTCATCCTCGCAGCCCCCACCAGGCTCTCTCCAGTCTCCCTGTCTCTCTAGACCGGGGGAGTCCAGAACTGGACTGGGAGCTGCGGATGCGGCCCACGAGGGCAGAGCAGAGGCGCCACAAAACCCAAGCAGCTTGTGTTCTGCTGGCAGCAGTGGCTGGGGACGCGGCCCTGCCCCGCGTGACCAGCTAATGCCCAGCCTGACCCCGTTCCGGACACCAACTGCTCTAGGCGCCCGGAGACTCCGGTTCTGGGGTGGAATCCTCCTCCTCCTCCCTCCAGCCCCCACAGCTCAGGGCTGCGCCTGCTGCACAGGGTGAGGAGCTCTGATGCTCCAGCTCAGCATCCTTGTTCTCCTGATCCCTGGGCACAGCTGCCGTGGTGGGATGGGGGACGGAGCGCTCCCCGACGCTCTGGGGGCGCCTCACCCAGGGGCGGGCACAAACCCCCCTGAAACAACTGGGGGTGACGCTGACGGGCACGGGCGTAAACTAAGGGAAGGAGCTGCACGTAGGGAGGAGCTCCCAGGCCCCTTCTCCCCANCCAGGCCCCTTCTCCCCACCCCAGAGCTCCCAGGCCCCTTCTCCCCACCCCAGAGCTCCCAGGCCCCTTCTCCCCACCCCAGCTGCGCCGCAGGGGAACGCAGGGCAGCAGAACCGAAGCGACCCCGTGCAGAGAGGGGCAGCTCGCTGCGGGACACGGACACTCACACATGTTGAGCTGCCGGACGAAGCTGGCCATGTTGCTGTGCTTGAAGTACTTGGGAAGCACCTCCTTGGCGAACTGGCCCTGGTCGAACACGTGGAAGCTGTTTCCACTCTGTCAGGAAACAAAACCGGCTGTTACCGACCCCAGGCACGCAGCTTCCTCCGCAGACACCTGCCGTGGGGGGGCCAGGCCGACAGCAGCCGCCGCTCCTGGGGCTCCTCAGCTGCCCCAGAGCAGGGTTTCTCGGTTTGCTGGCGCCCATGGCAGCACCCAGAGCCACCAGGGCCAAACCTCTGGCCCTGCTGGCTACTGGGGCCGGGCAGACACCAGACTCCGCATGGTGATCAGCGTGGAAGAGGCAGAGAGCCCAGCACCCCGGAGCTGACCAACCGCCCGGGAGAGGCCAGTCGGGCCGCAGAGCTTAGCCCTCAGCCCACACAACCATAAACCCCTCAACTTCCCCACTTCACGAGCTTCTGGATCCACAGCCAAGGACCTTCCCAGTTCCCAAGAGTCTGGAGAGGCAGGAGAGCAGGGGGAACCTTCCAGCCCCTCCAGGCCCTGGGGTCAAGATGTTAGGCCATGAGAAGCAGCCGCTGTGCCCAGCAGGACCGTGGTGACCAGCACCGGGGTGCCGCTCCCGCCGTGCTGCATCGCGCTGCGGTTGCTGCTGCCCCTGCAACGGGCTGAGCAGGGATTAGAGCATCGACAAGAGCGTCCACAGGGCAGCAGAGGAGGGCTTTCACTCCGGCTGAGCCGAGTAACAACCTCCAAAGGCCCTTCACAATCTGCTCCAGCCCTGTCCCCCTCTGAGCACCAGCAGAGGGGACCGAGCCCGGCAAGACACCCACAGGGCTGTGGATCAGAACGTGTGGTTCACAGCAAAGCAGCAGGGCCAGGCTGGACCGTCCACACAACCGAGAGGGATGGGGCCTCCAAAGTGCCCCCAAGCCACACGCGACTCCATGAAAAGGCCTCCACAGCAGCAAAGCACAAACTCCAGCCAGGAGAGCTCCAGCTGGAGCGGGTCTGTGCTACAGCAAACACCATGAGGGTCTGCAGAGACCCCGAGGGCCGCAGAGAACCCCTGTGGGGAAGATCCAAGGCTTCTGAGTCACCCTCTGAGTGTCACCTCTCTGGGACAAGGATTCCCCACCGCCCTGGACACTCCCCGTGGAACAGAAACTACTCCTCAGGGCCAACCATCCCCTTCCCTGGGCTCCTCCAGGAGCTTCCCCCGGTGCTGCAGCCCCTTCCCCAGCTCCACTGCCCTTCTTTGGACAAGAAGTCACATTCACAGAACAGCAGTCTGGGTTGGGTTGGACCTCACAGCTCATCCAGGTCCCACCGCCTTCCATGGGCCGGGACACCCAGCTTGGCCTTGGACACCTGCAGGGACGGGACCCCGCAATCTGCCTCCTCAGGGGAAAGGCTCAGCCTTTCCCAGGTTCTCCCAGAACTCTGACCCCCCCAAGGGAGCACCAGGGGCTCAGAGAAGCTGCCTCAGTCCTTCCCCCTGAACAGAGCTCTGCTCCCGAAGGGACTATCGCCAGCTCCTCAGACTCAAGAGCTGGATCTGGCCGCGCTGCTTCCGTGCTTCCAAAGCCTGGAGGATTCACCAGGAACCAACGGCACCATGGAGGCAGCAGCTCCAGCCTCAACCCGCTCCAGCGCCTCCCTTCCTCTCAGGGCATCACAGAGGTACTTGGGGCCAGGAGCAAAGAAACTGCCTTCACCCACCAAGAGAAAGCGACAGACACCTGCTGGCTAAACGCTGTCGGAGCGCACGTGGACACCAGTCCTGCAGGCGCTCCTCTGCTCCCACACCTAAGTGAAGCTAAATGCAGACCAACCCCCTCTCACCCCCCCGAGCGGACAGGGCCTGCCTGCTCACTGGGAATGGAGGAAAAGCCCCTTGTCTCAGGACCTAAACGCAAGTCCTTGGGGTGTCTCTGCAGCAGAATGAACCCAAACACGCTGATGTCAGCCCTCCAGGAGCAGGAGAAGCCGTCAGCTTGGGGGCAGTGACTTGCAGAGTTAAGGGCACTGGCAGTCTGCAGCCAGCTCTGGGCTCTCACCTCACTGCTGCCACTTCCAGCTCAATGAGCAAACAGCTGGAGCCGCTGGGGAGCACCGAGGGCCAAGGGTCAGGAAAAAACCATTCCCAGAGTCCCGGTGTTTTTATTTTGGTCCTCACTGCTCACGTTGCTCTTATCTCCCAACAGCAGTGCTGCTCACGCCTACAGGAAGCCAGACCTCTGTAGGAACCTGCCGCCCTATGGGGAAACTCTTCCCAAAACAGTTCTCATGGCCAACGTCTGTCTGAGGCCAGAGCTAAAGGAGGTGACAGCCCAGGGCCAGAGCAGTTGGGTTTAACTGCTTGTTCTGCCCGGGTGAGTTGCAAACAGAAAGAAAACTCGGAGAGACATCGAGTCGTGGGATGCTCTGGGGTGAAGGGACCTCACAGCTCCTCCAGTGCCACCCCACTGCCCTGAGCAGGGCCATCCCCACCCAGAGCAGGTGGCTCAGAACCCCAAGGCCCAACCTGCCCGGGGATGGGGCTTCTCCCCAACTCTCTGGGCACCCTGGCCCAGGCTCTCCCCACCCTTAGGAGCAGCAATTTCCTCCTGTCCAGTCTGAATCTCCCTCTTCCAGTTTAACCAGCGCCCCTGCTCCTGTCCCACAGCCCCTGCTCTAAAGTCCCCTCCCATCTCTTCATCAGCCCCTTTGAGCGCTGAAATCCTCACTAAGATCTGCCAGCGTCTACACCCACCCCGTCAACCCCCTGTGACCCCTGGCGGCTCCACAACACAAACCGCAACCCCCCCAAACGCCCAGAGCAGCTGGACAAGAGGCCATTTCCACGCCTGGCGCAGCCTCCGCAGGCAGCAAGGCCAGTGTCAGCGCCTGGCTCCCAGCCCCTGCCGGGAGCAAACACCGCCCGGCCGCGGCTGTTTATCCCGGATCGCTTATTTCCCCCGGGGGGGGTGATGCGGGGTAAACAGCGGGGAAGCTGCAGCGCCTCTAATTAGCGGCGACAGGGCCGAGTCCCGCTGGGACAGCTCAGCAGGCAGGGAGGGAGGGGGCGAGGCCCAGCCCCGCGGCTGGCAAAAGTCACCGGGAGCCCCGGGGGAGGCCGCGGCCAGGCCCGGCCCGAGGCCTCAGGGCCCGCTTGTCCGCTGTCGAGCCGCGGAGCCCCGGGACTCACCGGGCTCCAGCAGATGAGCGAATCGGTGTCGGGATCCTCCACCAGGGTCCAGAGTTTGGCGAGGAACGCGGGGACATTACTGCCGCCGGGGCTGGTGCCCACCGCCGCCACGCCGGGGCCCTCCATGGCAGGGATACGGGGCGAG
>VZRI01005806.1:102888-113456 GCA_013397515.1 Upupa epops | reverse complement strand
TTCTATGATTCTATGAAGGAACTTTCAATCCTGACAAATAGTTCATCAGACTTTATATACAAACTCATTTACATCCCTTTTCATGTCCTACACACCAAGATCAGGATGCACAGAGCTCTGAGCAATATGATTATTTGAAGTTGTTCCTGCATGCTGCAAGGCTGTTGGACTAGATGATGTCTAAAGGTCCTTTTCTGTGATTCTGTGATCTTTAGGTACTTTAAGAATGCAGATGTGGAGGTCTGGTTCCCCTGTGGTCACTGAAAACAACTACATAGTCCCAAACATATTTCTACCCACCCTAGGACAAGAACTGTCCTTTGAAATTATCTCCTCCCTGTAATAACCCCAGCTGCAGGGGAGCCTGGAATGGCTGGGCTCTGTTGTCTCACAAAAGCAAAGAGGACTGTGGCACAGTGCAGCATGCTGGCCTGCCCCAGCCACACTCCTGAACTGCTAGCACAGCTCCTGACAGTTTTGGCACACGCCACTTAAGTCTCTCCTCAGCAAAGCCCAAGCAGTGTTCAGGGACAGTGTAGGTAGTGATAGTTCTCATCAGCCAGCAAGGACAGGGACATCCTTTGAAGGGAGGAGAGGCTGGAGGTACAGATGCGAACCGTCATGTGTCACTCATCTCTGAAGCCATGGAACAAACAATGTGGTTTGTTCTTAGTTTCTAAGTATCTAAAGATAAGTACAGTAATAAAGATAAGTATGATACATGCCATTTCAATAGTTGAAGCTTTGTCTGCTACTGAAACTTAGCTATATATATATGGCAAATGTGTTTAAAATGCTTCAACATTTCACTGTCCAGCAGCCAGAGATTATAACCATTGCATGATATCAAGTGAGAAAATGGCTTCAGTTTCACTGTGTACCAAAACAGGCTCTCTGCAGAGTTTAACTGAAAATTTTCACAGAATCCTTTCAGTGGGAAACGATCTTTTAAGGTCACAGAATCACAGAACTATTGAGGCTGGAAAAGACCTCTGAGATCATCCAGCCCAGCCTATGATCTGACAACATCACATCAGCTAGACCCTGGCACTATTGGCCACATCCATTCTGTCCTTAAACACCTCCAGGGATGGGGACTCCACCCTCTCCCTGGGCAGTCCATTTCAATGTGTGATCACCCTTTCTGTGGGGAAGGGCTTCCTAACATCCAACCTAACCCTCCCCTGGCACAGTTTCAGGCCCTGCCCTCTCGTCCTGTCACTAGTTGCCTGGGAGAAGAGCCAAACCCCCACCTGTCTACAACTTCCCTTTAGGTAGTGATAGGGAGTGATTCAGTCCCCCCGAGTCTCTTCTTCAGGTTAAACAACCCCAGCTCCCTCAGCCTCTCCTCATCAGACTTTCCCTCCAGTCACTTCCCCAGCCTTACTGGTCTCCTCTGGACCCACTCCAGTACCTCAGTCTTTTTCTTGAAGCAAGGGACCCAGAACTGCCCCCAGTACTCGAGGTGAGGCCTCACCAGCACTGAGCACAGAGGGAGAATGACATCCCTAGTCCTGCTGGCCACACTACTGCTGTACAAGCCAGGATGCCATGGGCCTTTTGTGCCACCTGGGCACACTGCTGGCCCATATTCTACCAGTTGCTGGCCTGTACTCTCAGATCCCTTTCTGCTCAGTACCACTGAGTTCCACAATTAACCCAACTCTACTGAGCCTGCTTATGCATTTTAAAAGCAACAGTAAACTTTTAAGCTCCTCTTTTTCCTCTTGGTCATGTCTGTAATAAATACAGACTCCACATCATGGACAACTTGTGCATCAGGGGAAAACCAGGCAACAGCACCATCACTAATGAGATTCTGTCATACACAAAGGTCAAAGAAAAAACCATTCTAACTGAGGCTGAACAAAGTGTTTCAGCTGCAGCGCTGAAGAACATGAATTGCATGTGAATTTATGCTAACACTGACTGACCTCATCTTAGAGCTTGCTGTTACTATTTCAAGTGGCTTAGCTCAAGAAGGAGCACTCTCCCTGGTTAAACTGTGAACTGTTCTAACTGAACATATCCCTTTAAATTTGCCGCAAGCCAAAGGCTCACTTCTTGCTCTCCGAGCAGCATTTGATCTATGTGGTATGCCTGCACTACCCCATCGGCTCGTATAAAATGTGGTTTTATAACCAGTACAAATTACCTACTTGTTGAATAACAAAAACATGAAGAAATTGCCTGACAGTTTCATGGCAATTCATAGGAATTTTGTGCTTTAGTAGTCACCTGTACCATTTCACAAATCCAGCAAACTATCTGTAGCTTAAAACAATCCGAGATTTCCTCCACTTGGAGAACTACTTGGTTTACAAAATACACCAAAGTTCATGGATACCAAAGCCTAGCATCACTGAAGTCCAAGAAAAAACCTTTGCTGACAGCAAGGTGTTTGGTTCTGTATCTGTGATCTCACCCATCATACAAGAAATAGTGATCAATCAGTGCTCTCATGCAAACAAGGGAACAGTATCTAGCTCAGACGCAACAGTATCTAGCTCAGCTCTTCTCGCACCTGTCTCTTTATCAGACATCATGTCTTCATTTTGGCCAAGAATACTCACAGCTTTTGCAAAGACCCCCATAAGCTCTGGGAACTGATGTGTCAGGAGGGCTAGCATGGCTGTGAATGAACACAGTCCAGCTGTGAAGAGGATGAAGAAGGGAAGCTCTTTCTTGGGGTAAACTGAAACTTCATGAAATGCTGTTGAAAAAAAAAAAAGGAAAACACATGAAGAGGAATACGGAATTATACGGAAACATCCCACAGAACCTGGCCAAAACCACACCAACATTCTCACGTGGTTTAAACAGCCAAGGGACAACCAAGGATTCTTTGGAGAGAAAATACATAGAAGGTCTGAAACATCTAAAGCTACATTACTGCTGTGTCAGTTACATTTCAGGCTTACACATTCCTGTTGTTTTTCTTGTATCAGCACTAACTATAATTCAGCTGCAGAAAACTACCCCACAAATAAAACATCCAGTGTTTTTTATGCAGGTCCTTCACTAGCCGCATGGCTGTTAATGCTCATACATAGAGAGCACAGAAAAAATGCAGCCAGGAGCAGCAGTGAGACCAATCTTGCAGAAGAGTGGTTGCAAACTGCTTAAGGCTGTGGGACTGCAGCCCCTGTAATGGTAAATTCTGAGTGTTTAATCTGCAGGAACCAAGTTAATCCTAAGAGCAGGACACATAAACATGTTTGATAAATTCCCGTTTTCAGAACTGTCTGTATACTTATAAACATATAACCATTTTTGTATGTGAGTTAGTAGTGAACCTTTAAGGTGTTTGTCAGTAGACACTAAAAGGAATGTGGGTATTTCCTTGACTCTCATATGAAAGATGCTGACTGGGCTTTGAAGAGAGCAGCACTGAGAAAGCTTAAAGAGTCAGAAGGAGACAAGTATTTTACTGTAAGAATATATCACTTCAACTTTTATAGTGGCTCAGATTCAAGGTGAGTATTTGGCTGGATTCACAAAAGCTCTGGTGGGTTCTCTGTGTCACTCATCATGGGTCTGTCTGGTTCACTCATCCAGTCTATGTTTGGAACTACAATCACAAAAACATAAACTCTGAGACATGTCTTTCTCCCTCCGGAGCAACCTCAAGGCTTGCCTTACTAAACCCTATGACTATTCAAACACACCAAACAGTACTTTCACATTTTTCCTAATTCCTCCACTTCAGTGACCAGCTTTCTCCTCACTGTACTTGCAGACGACACCAGCACAGGGCAATCTGGCAGCATGGCAGGATACTGTTTTTGATCACAGTGGTTTTCAAAACTAACAAAAATTCTTGAATTTAACTTATTATAAACAAAAAACCTGTATGACTCTGCTAAATGAATTGGTTTAAAACCACTGAAAACCTGCAACATATCTTGGATTTAAATTAAAGATCAGGAAATACCAAACCGTGGACTTTGTAAGTCTGTGATTTCTTGTAGTCAGGTTTTTTGCGTTTGTGTTTGACATGGGCTTAAACTTGTTCTGGTCTGCTATCCAGTCGTGGGAAAGTTTCGTGACTGATACTTTTAATTCTGAGAGCCTATCAGGTGTCTGTGTTCTGATACAATCCCAGCCGATTCTCCTATAAACCCTACACTTTAAGGGGTGTGCACAGGTACGCACAGCTCCTGTTAACTGACCCGTATCTGTCACAGTATGTTAAACTCTCCGCTGCTCAAATTCGAGAGATTTTGCGGTGAAAAGCATTTCCCATAACTGCCAGAGCAGAACATGACTGTCCACTTACGCTGTTTAATGAGTCCCTTCCTTCTAAGGTTTGACAGGAACAATTAGTTTTGCATCTAAAAGAGACCACTGAGCTACTCCGCATGACTTTGTCATTCCTAAATCTCTTGATGCTTCACCCTCCCCAGCTCAGCATCCCTCTGAGTAAAGTAGACAGAGCACTCTAAAAGGTGGTGTTGCAATTAGGGTGATTATAATGGGGTGGGGAGACACTGTCAGTTGCCAAGGACTACTGTGTAATAGCAGTGAGAATGTACTGTGAAAAAGAGGATCACAATGAGTGGATTTTTGCTCTATTATTCTCACCTAATGTTTACTCTCACAGGCTTAGAAAAAGTGGCAACACGTGTTCCATCCCCCACCACAGAGGTGCTGAAGAGTACAGGCACACAAATGCCCTCAAAAGCAGCCTTCCTAGCAGAAGCATGCTGCTCTTTTTTTTTAAACAGATGTCCATTAGTTCACTCTTTGAGATAGCAAAGGTGAGAGAAGAATCTCCTTTCTTGGAGCAGCTTCCACTTGCCTCCTCTGCCTTAACCTTACATCCTCTGCATTGTGTGTGTCACTCCCACTGTGAGAAAACTTTTGGGAACAAAGCATAACTGCAAAATCAGCTGCTTCATCTCTTGCTCCTCATTCTTGTGCTGCACTGCATGCATTGTCATTAAGACTCATTTGACTTTGAACGTAACACTTCCTGAGGGCTGGGTCTGTCTTTCTACCTTCTTGCATACCTTCTACCTTTCTACCCATCTTGCAGTGGGAACACTATTTGCCCATACATGCCATAAGCATCTGTAATAAACGATTGAGATAATTTCACATCAATCTCTTCATAGCAGCAACCACACCATTACACAAAGAAAATGCTTTCTTGCTGTTTAAGACTGATTTCCAGAAAACATCAGCAGAACCTGTCAGAATAGTGGCTGTGTTAACAATCCCACTGTCCTCAGGCAGGTTTTGTCTTGCCTTGGAATTTAAGTAGCTGGTATGTCTACAAATGACCAGAAGGGCTTTTTTGTTCATGGGATGTTACCTACATGAAAAATTGGACAAATTTTCCATGGTCTTGGCAAGAGAGAATAGCAAGATCTGTATGATTCACATCTCTCTCCCTGTCCTTACACTGGCAACAACAATAAAGACAACCAATTGTTACTAACTATGGCTAAAGGCTGCCTTGTAAGCCATCGGAGGAACTCCAGACACTTGCTGTCAACCTCTCTATTCTAGCCCAAGCTCATTAATCTAAATTGTTCCATTTAAAAGGCATCAATGGAGATTGGTGCTGTAAGACTCAGGTAAAGGATTCTTTGATGTCAATGATAAGAAAATGCAACATACATGGTAGTAGTTCTCTGTCTGCAGTTTCTGTGCAAATAGGGTAAGGGTAGAAAAGATGTCCTTTTTCCAGTGGATAGGGGATCATTCTGAAAGCTGAAAAGAAAACAACACCATACACTAGTTAACTCTGAGTGTGGACATATCGAATCCTATTACAATTCTGAAAAAAAAAAAAAAGAGAGACACAAATATAACATTTATATACAGCTGAAAATTGCTTAATGAAATGACAAAAGATAAAACTACACGGAGCTTTTAATCCTGCAAACATTTACATGTATTTCCATTCTTGGGAGAAGGTTCCTGAATGTTGCGTGAGACCATATTACATGTACATACATAAATGCTTGCATGAATTGCTTGTATGTATTGCATGTGCAATACCATAGCCAATTCTGTTTTGTCTTGGGTTTGTAGGCTGCAGATTTTGTAACAAAATTCCAAGGAAAATAAAGCATATGTAAGAGAAAAGGCATTGCCTAGAACAATGGTCAGCTAAACTTGTAAATTCAGGCCAATAATTACAATCTCCATGTTTTGAGCATATATAAGTTTAGCATGGAAAAAAGTACTCTCTAGCAAACCAGGCAGCACTCATGACTGAAGCCCAGAGAACCAGTTTTCCAACACAGTCATGTTTTCATTTTACATTTGGCTATCAAAGATTAGTACTGAACTATTAAAAGCAGGTTCCCCACATGCACTTTTTTTAAATGCAGAAGATCAAGTCAGATTCCCAATATAAATCTTTAGGTCATGAATTAAATAGTACATAATCTTGTGTATTTTGAAAACTGAAGATAATAATAGAGGGAGGAAAACGGGTTACTAAATCTGGATGATAATGACATCATAGGCCATCTGAGTGTAGTTTATGGAAACATCAGAATACTCAAATGAATTAGAGCTTTGCAATCAAGGCATCCTTTTCCATTATCCTATAAATTATTCTCACTGCTAAAACATCATCAATGTTTCATTCTCACTACTCCTGTGAACATCAGTCACTGAAGCAGTATTTTCCTCAGCAGATGTCCTACAAGCACTGCGTATCTCAGAATCACGCTCATCTGGTCACGTACAGCTGCAAGACTGCCTGCAGCAGAGCACACCCCAGGCAGCAATGGTATTGATTACTGAGTAAGGTGTTCCACACACCTGGAAACAAAGCCACTGCTTCCTCAGGGAACCTGCACTGCAAAGTAAGCAAGTTCAGGCCACTTTATACAGTGACTGAGACCATAAGTAAAAAAAATCAAACTGGTGGCACAGTGAGATATGAGAGACTGAAAGAGAACAGAATAAAGCAAGGCAGAAAAAGCGAACCTGAAGAAAAATCTACATTAAAGAAAGACTACAAAGGCTGGTTATAACTGATAGTTTGTAATTCACTGCAACTGAAAACACCAGCACATCTCGGATTCGGTAAGGCAGATCAGAAGGTTACTATATGACCTTCTGAGTCCTACTCAAAACAGGGTCGTCTTCAAAGTTAGGTTGGGTTACTCAGAGCCATGTCCAGCTGAGCTCTGACTACCTCCAAGTACAGAGGCCACAGCAAATCAGTAACCTGTTCCAGTGTTGGGTTGGGAGGGACCTGAAAACGTCCACTAGTCCATGCATCCTAGTAATGCTCTAATAGACTCACTCAGGTTTGTCAATCAAAGAGCAAACTTGTACGATACTGTATGGTTTTATACTGCACATATGCTACATAATTACCTGACTGTAAGGCACTTCCATGATTTCTCAGACTCAAAAAGCATTTATAGAATCACAGGATGGATTGAGTTGAAAGACATCTTTGAAGATATTCTAGTCCAACCACCTGCCCACAGACAGGGCCATCTTTCACTAAATCATGTTGCTTGAAGCCCCATCCAATCTGTCCTTGAACATGTCCAGTGATGATGGGGCATTCACCCACTTGTCTAACCAAAGTGTTCCAGTGTAACACCACTCCTACTGTAAAAACCATCCTCCTTATTTTCAATCTAATTCCACCCCCTCTCAGTTTGAACTCTTCATTCAAATAATGACAAATAAGTCTTTGCAACTCTGGAAGGAGGAAGGTAAACTATTAGCCCCTTAGCCACGCACGCATAAGAAAACAGGTCTCAAAGGAAATGCAAAAAACTGGTCAGTATTATAGAGAGAACACAATCCAAGACTTCTAAACCCTTTTTTGCATTAAGTGAAATCTGTATTTTCAGTTTGAATTTAAAATATTTCAGTGCTGGAGGGGGGGGGGGTATCACTGACCTCTGCAATTCCCACATATTATACTTTGCATAAAGCTATTACATTCTCTTAACATTCAATATAAATATTCAACCAGTTCCTTTGTAAGAAAGGGAATTACTTACTGCCTTCCCATGTACAGTGTAAGAGATTCAATGCCCCCTCTACTCTTTTCCAGTGTTGAAGATGAAAGAAAGCATATGCTATTGCTTCACTGTCCCCTCTCTTCAGAATGTGCTCAGGGGGCAGAATTAAGCTTTTCATTTCTAGTAGGTACTGCAATAAAAAGGCAAAGCCAGTTATTTCAGAGGTAATGAAAGACAAAAAGCTGCCTGTAGCTGTACAGCGCAAAACAAAAGCAAGCTCTCCCAAAAGAGCTCTCCCTTGTGTTTCATCAAATGCACACCACCAACTGCACTTGAAGATAATTATTGCATTAGTCCCAAAGACTAAGACATGCTAGCAGATGGTTAACGTTCTGCTCCTCAGCTGTAGCTGGAGGACTACAGAGACTTTCAAAATGAGATGTCGCTTTTATCAAAGGAAATGGAAAAAAGGGCTCAAACCAGAAAAGATAACCTAATTACAAGAACTTTTTAATTAAACGTTTACAATAAAGTGAGGACATTACCAAATTCTGTGCACATAGTCTTTCTATAAGGCAACATGCAATACTCATAGTTTGCACACAGGTTGCTTTACTGCATTGCCATCAGCTGGTTGATAGGTCCATGATTATACCAGCTTGGCAGCCACCTAAGCAGATACCAACATTTCACTAGGCAAAAAAGGTTACAAAACAAAACAAATACCTGATAGCCAGAAAAAAAGTCATGGATGTTTAAGCCTGTCACTTGAAATACTTTTCCTCGTTCATGGATCTCCCATGTAACAGAAGCTGATGGAATGCACAAAGGGTTTGTGCCACTGAAGAAAACAGAGGTCCTGTACATTACTCAAGCAGGTGATTCTCCTTCTTCCCCAGACCATGAACTAGACCACTACTGGTTCAGCAAACAGTATTTCATCACTGGTGTTACTACATTCCAGTTACTGGATGGGAAAGATAAACCCTTTGTTGCCTAAGAGCAAATGTTCTCCCCACCAAACACAAGAAGCAGCAGGTGAGTCAAGTACTAATACAAAGTTCAGAAAGTTATGGCTAATCATAGGCAAGAAGCGTATGAGGGTGCAGTCCCTCCATTCCACTCGGTGTCTGCACTCTGGTCTGGAACAAGGAAGAGGTTATGCAGGACCTACGGATTGAGGACAACTCAGTTCCAGCACCCACAAGAAGGCAAACTGACACCAGAGGTGAAAGAGAGACATGGGTTAACTTTCCACAGCTCCAGTTAAAGACTGACTTTAGTGAATGGGATGAGCTGGTGCAGAAGAGGAAGAAAAAGGCAAATGAAATAATCATATGTTAAAATGAAGATACTTCAAAATCAGCCTTGGGGAAAGGAAGAGGAAAGGCCAGAGGGAATAGGCTCCAAAAGTATGATGTCCTGCGGGGCACCTTAGAAATATAGTCACCATCCTGCCTGAAGTAGCCTGGAAGGAGTTGGCAAACAAGCAAAGGTTTGCAAGGGACCATGATCAAAGCAGAGAACTGTCAACCCTGGGAAATTCCTAAGTACTTCAAATAAGAAAGACAAATCATATGTGTTTCTGCGCAGGTAACAGTATTAGAGGAGGAGAAACCAAATTAGCTGTGGGAGTAGTGAGTGTGATACTTGGATTTTCTCTCAAGCCTTTCAAAAAATCTGAGAGAGATGCAGAGCAGCTGGATTAATGGAGGAAATCGCAATTCAGTAGGCAGAACAGGAGATTAGGAGTGATAGAGAAAGCACAATACACTGGTGCCAACAGGGAGGGTGCTGCTGGGTTTAGAGAGTTACAGCTGACATTCACTGCCCTAATGGATGTTCTTCCCTTTTAAAAACACACATTATACCTGTTGAGCAGAATGAAATACAGCTGGAAGAGTTGCAGGTTCCTACCTGTTTTGTTAATTTAGAATATAACCCTTATTTCCATGTTTTCTGCAAAGGTAAATGAGAAAAGTCTCAATATTTAGATGTTTCAATCAAAGGAAAAAACAACAAACACAGAGCCAAAGTTGCACCACTATTTGTAGGAAAATAAAAACCTGGAAGGAATGTCTTATTTCTAGGAGTGCTGAGTTGGAAATGTATTATTTTGATTCTTTTGTATTGATTCAATACAAATTGTGCTGGCTTGAAATTTACCAAATTTTCAAATATTCGTTGTGGTGCTTTTATGCCAAAAAAGCATTTTAGTTTGAAACTGGAGGTAGCTTTCCTAGCAGATCTCCTGCATCAGTGTCTCGACTCTACAGGTGATTGGTGGACAATCTATAAAAGGGAAGGTACTTCCTGCTTTTTAGTCTTTGTCTTCTTTTCTACTTCTTCACCATCTGCCTTTCTCCTGCCTCTCCTCTGATACATCTCCTCTAGAAGAGAGCTCCCACCACACCCCCAGGGTTGGGCAGTGGGGAGTGAGAAATGGTTCTCAACCTCGTGCCACCGAAGGGTGGAACACCAAAAAGCCTAAAGCCTGGCTGCACCTCTGCTGCGAGGGCAGCCATGGCCCTCTTTTGCAAGGAAGCTTGAATGCAGAGAGCAGACCTTTCTGAACTATGGCCAGCACCAGCTCACCCTAGATCCTGGCAGCAGGCC
>VZRI01005806.1:31359-102529 GCA_013397515.1 Upupa epops | reverse complement strand
TGCAAGAGGACTGGGAAAAGCAACTTTTCCACAAGCACCAAATGTATATTTTGTGCTGTATTCCTGCCACCCCACCCCCCTTTTCTCTTCTGGAAAGTGGGGTGTGAGTGTGTGTGTGGTGGCTCTTGTGATTATGAGTGTTGGTATACACTCCCTTGTCCCAGACCTCTCATCTAAGGCCTAAACCTGATGTGTTAGCTGTCTCTCATTTCTCTCAGACAGTGTGTAAAGGCACTGTGATACAGTTTCTGTTTTACCTTTTTGATTCTTTTTTCTTATTTGGGTTTTTTTTCCTTTTCTTCTTGGTGATGGGTTCAATAAACTGTTGTCTTTCTTAGCAAAGTTGCTTCATTGCCTGTTGAACTCTTGGTGACAGCTGGTTGTTGTGCTGGAATTACAGGCACTAACACCAACCGATTTAGACCCTCTCCCTAAGCCATTACAACTTGTTTGCATTATTTGTTTCCTATTAGCAATTATAACTTACTAGAAATGACACAAGCATGAGGACAGAACAAGTTCTTATTCAAAATTGAAATAAAAGAAATAAGAAAGAAACAAGAAGGGACAAAAGGAGGAATAGATACATCTTCTGGAGTGTTTAATCTTTTTAAGCATTTAAGAAAGTGTTTATGCACAAGATATGCATTTCTTAAAGTTTATCAATATTTAAGTCATCCAAAGGCAGCAGGTAATCTTTTAAGACCAACAGGCTTACATAGCAAACCCACACAACTGCGTGCAGAGCACACTCACTGTTAACAATTAGATATAAGAACCCTCATCTGTTCTCTCTTCCATTTGACTGCACTGTGTCTCCCCATAGAAAATGGATGGGGAGGGAGGGAGCTTTTCAGGAGGTTACTGAATGCAAGGAAGAAGCCTTGCAAATTAGTTCAAAAAGGGTTTTCCACAACTGAGGAAAGTTCCATAAACTTTATCACCATTAGCTCAAGATAGCTGCTTTACACATAAGTGGAGAAGGTCCAAACACAACATATAAATAATATTGTACATATGTACACTTTTCTCTCCATCCACTGCACAAACGATGTACTCTGCACGACATACAAACCCCTCCAGAATTACAGCAACACCCCAAACACTTCAGTGGCAATACAAATCTCTTTTGTTTAACCCTTACATTTTTGGGTAGCATGTTGTGAGACAGTGTCCACACTTTCTTGTGACAAACACCCTACAGCCCACAGTTATATGCTAAAACAAATGGACGCTTGTCCAAACAATCTCATTTAAGACAAAGATGGCTGAAAAAAATTCAGATAAACCTGCACAAACAAATGCTACAATTTGTCATGATTCTCCTCATAGTGAAATCCACAGCTCTTCACTTTGTTCTCTTTCCTGCTGTACTACTGACTTCAATCTGCTGCAGGTTATGTTTTCTTTAACTAAAAAGAACCCTGAGTACACTGTGCCTGAAGAAGTGCTTTAGTTCTACATACACAATCTCTGCCACAGTGTAAAGCTGCAATTTGATCTGGCTGAGCTGCTTCAGTAAGATAAGAGGAACTGTAGATTGAATTGATAAAGCAGTATGCTTTATCAGCTATCTTCCAAGTACAGCTTAAAAAATGAAACTACCTTCAAGCACTGAAACTTTTTTACAGCTCTTCAGAATGAGAAGTCTTGGTCAGCTTGACAGTGGTTCCACTTGCTGCAGTGAAGAATGAGACCATAATTGACACAACTGGTTTTACCCTGCCCAGAGAGAGCAGAGTTAGGTCAGCTCCACAGCTTCCCAGAGAGATCTGGAAGGCTGCACTGAGCACTGAGCTCTGTACTACCTTAAACCAAATTCTGGTACCTCCACATGTTACATCTTCACTCCAGTGTATTCCAAAACCAGTGAGCATTTATAATCCATGGCTGAGACTTAATGGATCAATCTCTGGGAACTGTCACTGAAATGCACTCCAAAATGGAATTAAAAACCCACGTCAAACAAAGGTTATTTGCTGCCAGGGTGGTTGCCTGAAGAAAGACTGCCAGCTATAGTATATCGCTGCAATAGGCATTTTTGTACTGATGGAACATAAAATCCGAAGTGATATGTAGTCAACTAGAACCAATGAACGTGGGCATCAACTTCTTCAGTTGGACAGGTGGTTTTACAAGGTTTCTCATTTCTATGTTAAATTGGAAATCTGTGACTTAATACTCTGCTTCTTAAGGGCTTCCTACACCTTTAGATTACATTAAAAATGGAATGGAAGAAGTTCATCTCGCCTATGCAGCATCACTATGGAACTGCATAGTGAATTATAACCTGACCAGCACTGTAAGAATTCCACAGCTCTTTAACACAAACCTGCAACAGGTCACAATGGGAGACACACTCTCCCTTTCTTGCTAAATCCAGCTTAGCAGCATCTCTCAGGTTGTTCAGAGTAAAGGCACTCCCTTTCCCTGTGACAATAGCAAAAATCTGCTATTTCCAGTTAAATTTCCTGAAAATACATATTCAGTAGTGAACTTCTTATGCAGTAATTCTAAATTTAAATGACTTGCACAGAAAATGGTAAAATGTCCTTTGGAAACAAATGGGAAACATCTCAAACCTTTTCTTTCTTTTCAATTAATAGTGCAGTTCCCTGCTTTGAAAGCTTCTGCTGGGAACTTTGGAAATGCTTCAAATAATTTGTCACATTCGCAATTTATTTCTTCTTCAGTTTGAACAGGAGACTCATTAGTAGTTAAATCCTAAAGCTTTGAAGACTTACGAGCTTTGTGGCACTGTTACATTACCTGTGATGCTGCTTGCTAAACCTTCTATTTCATTATGAACAAATCGAATATGACTTCAATCATAATTGAGTGGAAACTGAGGTGTAAGATTCCTACTGTGCAGAAAATTATAACTGAGAATATATTTTGGCCACTTTCATATCCTTTAGCTAATAGCAGAAAGACTGAGTGTGAAATCTGTGGTGCCACATATTAATCTGTATTAGGCTGCAGTGTTTTAATGTTAAAATACGAACTGAAAAAGCTCATGAGTCTGTTCTCATTACTGAAAATTTATGTTTCACAAGGTTTCCAATTTTCAAATGACAGGCTTCGAAAAACTAAGGGAATTAATGAGCAATGTGAACTGACTGAAAATGAAGAGGATGGAAATTTCCTTACATTAAAAGTACAGAAAATAATACACTATCTGCATTTCACACATGGGGATACTTGTTGAGATTGAAGATTCAGCCCTGTATTAACAGCTACTTAAACAGAAGCTGCCAAGTGAGAGGAAGGTCACGGACTATGAACGGCAGTCCTGATCTACTAGAAAAGCAGGATCTTGGGGGTTTGAAAGTGCAAAGACTATGGAGTAACAGACACAACTTACACTAAAGGATATTTTGCAAGGAATATCAACTCAAAGAAGGGCAAGCTCTTAAATGTAAACAGAAAAAGATCAAGCAAAAAGGTAGCATATTAGAACTTAGCCTCAGGTTCACCGTAGTGGACAGCTTGGAGAAAACAGCACGATGGACATTAGAAGCATGTCCAGGCTACTGCAGCCAATGATCTCTGTCCCTAAACAGTGAAAAACTAGTCCCAGAAAAGGTCAAACTAGCATCCTCACTTAGATACAACCCATGCAGTGATGTGAGGACTAAGTGTGATGATATTAATTTAAAGAGGAGGGAAACAATATGTTAATAAGGGAAACATTAGTATGCAAACTGGTAAAAATATTCCGACAGAAAGAATTATCAAAACTGCGAAGATTGGGAAAATAAAACAGGATCCAAACAACTGCCCATGTTAAGCTAAACTGGTGTCTTTGCTTGGCAAGATGACTACTTTTTTAGACAGCAAGAACAGAAAGTTCTAATTGGGCTTCAGTTTCAAAAGGGGCCATTCAAAAGGTGTCATCCAGATCAGGACTGGAACAGAGTTTAATAGACAGCCAGGCAGAAAAGAAAGATTCGAGGCTGTGTTGGTGCAAGAACCACTGGGATGGAAATAACAAAACCAGAGATCCACAGAAGCAGTCCTGGAACCAAACTTCTCTTAATATTTTCATTCTATAGCTTCACACAAAAAATAGAAGATCAGCTAATACAAAGAGAAGCGACTTGTCTCATCTAACTCTCGCATAAAAACTAAATATTCTCATCTCAGTCTTCTTGTCTTGTTGGCTTTTACAGGAAAATAATTGCTCCATTTTTAGTCAATGCAGAAACAGGCACCTTGGAAGGAAAGTCTTGATCAGGCTTGATCAGACTGTACCTAATGAATAGATTTCCTACACTGAAACTCACTAATCTGCTCTCCGGTGGAAGATGCATGTTTCAAAGGGTAATCATTACTGGTACAAAGCTTTGTGGGGTGACTCTCAGAGGCAGATCTCCAAAGACTAAATAGCATCTGTCTCTAGTTTGCCTTGACACTGAGCTTAAATACTGGAACACTGAAT
Organism: Upupa epops; assembly: GCA_013397515.1. NCBI lineage: Eukaryota > Metazoa > Chordata > Aves > Bucerotiformes > Upupidae > Upupa > Upupa epops. Next base: position 98,088 of record VZRI01005806.1, on the reverse strand, counting down.
ATCAGGTGATGAAATTACAAAATACATTAGCCTTTAGTAGCCCCTAGGCAAGATTCTTACTGCTGAGATACATATCTAGAGAAGGGATTAGGGAATTAGAACATAAATCCCTTTTCTTACTTTGTAGTTCTCAAAAATTCTTCATCTCTGAGCTCTGCATTCTCAGAGCTTAATGGCAGGGAGATGCATAAGGAATTACTAATGCAACTTCTATGAAGCACACAGTGAACTCTAAACATAGGTTCCTTTGTATAGTATGCCAAAACCATTTTCTTACATATAATCATCAAAACAAATAAAATATGCTGTTTTGAACTAGAAGACCTCTAATGGCTATTTTGTAAACAATAATCTCCCTTTATCTATGCATGTCCTGCAGCGTAGCATTTGGTGATGTCTCCTAGCACAATCCACCATGTAATTGTTGCTCATATAAAGACTCACTTCAGCCAACATTTCAAGTTGCACAGTCCAGAGCAGAAGACACTGAATGTGAAATACCAAACGAAAAACCTGTGTATACCCTAAGCTGCTTTCCTTTAATATAATATCATTCATATTTCCATATCATCTAATACAGGAGTCAGGAGCTAAGTCCTCAGCAGTGTTAAAGCTATGGCAGTGCTTTCTCCATACTCACTTTTGGCACATGTGGATTAAATTCTACTGCTCTGTGAATAGCTTCTACTGCATTCATCTCAGCAGTACTCAGCCCTCGCCTTGAGGCAGCCTCTGGAGAAAATCTACAAAAGCAAATAAACAAACACATTAGGCCAGAATGCTAGCAAGAAAGAGCCGGAAAAGGAATATAGAACATGGGCCCATGTAACCAAACTGAGTCAACTTCCTATGCTCTCCAAACTTCTATAGCAAGTGGAAACCCTGAGTGATCTGTTACATCAAGGCCAATGAAAATCCCAGCAGAAGTGGAAAGCATGTTTGCATCTAATCATGGCAGAAATTCAGTTCAAACAGTCCTTTTTCTGTCACTAATCTAAATCAGCTCTAGGTACCTCCTTAAAGGGCAGAAAGTTGCAGGTAGAAAAAAAAAAAGCAATCCCCAAAAACAATGCCGAATTATTGTTGGAGGGCTTGTATTAAAAACAAGTTTGGGGAGGTTTTAGGGAAGTTCCCAACCCAATGCCCCTGGGTCAGATTGGGATGGAAGCACGATGCAGCAGCAGTAGCAGGTGGTCTACTGGCCACAGCACCATTGAGGGTAGCATGCCCAAACTGTGGGCAAATCATCTGCCCCAGTGAATGAAAAACCAGACCATGCAATCTCTTTCTCACCTCACACCCCACGGCTAACTCCAGAGCTGTACTTGGCAGGCAGACACCACAGGGAAAGCTGTGACAACCTTAGCCCTGCCCTCCCAAGCTGGAGTCGCTGTGTAGGGAGGAAAGATGTTGCAGTAGGTACTGGCGATCTACAGGATAAAAAGAATGAAAGAAAATTACTTAGATCTTGATGTGTACATACACTTGCAAAGCAAAAACTGTCAGGACGTCAGTCAAGAAATGGCTTTCCACTCTACTTGCTTTCCCACTTTAGGGAGGCATTCGACCCTCAGGTGCACAGACACAACTCTCCCTGGGATTTGTGTGAAGGCATCTGAGAGCAGAACTGGGATTTCTGAGCTCCATCTCACAAGGAGCTGAGCACCTTTTCAGAGCAGGCCAGTGCTCTAAAGTCCACAGGCTTCAAGTAGAATATGCTCAGCACCTTGGAAAGTTGAGACCCCAAGAGAAAACTGTAACAGTAATGAGCAGGTATTTGTGTCTCTACAAAGATGTACATCTTCTACCTCTCCCTAGCATAGTAAAGCTAAATCCACCTGCTGCTATTTAAGTAGATGAACAGGCTTCTGACAGCACTTGTAAAAGGATATTGCTACCAGTGCATCCACAGTTACTCATTACCTTTTTGTAGTCAGGTTTATACAAAGTTGAAGAGGTTCAGCCACACAACACCTTTGAGCTGCATCTTCATTATACTATCTAGGAAGCCAAAGCTTGCCCAGAGAGTATACATATAACTGGGACAAGAAGTGAATTTATGCTACTTCTCCTCTTCTTGTGTAATATTTGAAGTGAAACTTTTGATCACCGCAATTTTTTCTTTACACATAAAGCTATTTTATGAATTTACTGCAGGACTGAATTCTCCTGCTAACCCAGCAGATTATTAGGGTGTGGGCTCTGCTAAGAGAAATCTTGAGTTAAATGAAGAATTTTACTGGAAAGTAGTTCTTACACACTTACTTGTCAGAGACAGCTCTGGCTTTGAGCAATGCAGCTGTGTAACATATTGTTGCTGATTTGGGTAAGCTTATATCTGTTGAAAAGAAAGAACAAAGTAAACACCTCAAAATTTAAGTCTGCAGAAAGAAGTAACATTTGATTGAAACTTCACAATACGTGTGGCATACACAAAATTATTACATGAACTCAGAATTCTTTCTGATCTTGGGAGTTGTAATCCCACATCATGTGCATTGGTAAACTGCTGCCCAACAGACAGGCTTTAGAGCCCGGGTTGATGACTGCTGGCACAGAAATTTAAGCAGCAGCACGGTTCATTATAGAGCTAATTCAAAGCTGACATGACAGAGACATAAAGAAAGAATTAATTGCTACATAAATACATGCATAGGTAACCTGGAATACATGAAGTTTTCCATGGTTTGCAAAACACCCAAGTAGTAGCTGAAGGCTAATCTTACTTGCTGGAGTAACTCTCCCTATGACAACAGGCTGAGGGACTTGTGGCTATTTCACCCGGGAAAGGGAAGGCTCTGAGGGGACCTTACAGCAGCCTTCCAGCACCTGAAAAGGCCTACAGGAAAGCTGGAGAGGGACTTCTTATGAGGGCATCTAGTGACAGTACAAGGGGGAACAGTTTCAAGCTATAAGAGGGTAGATTTTCTTCTTAGGAAGAAATTCACTGCTGTGAGGGTAGTGAGGCACTGGAACAAGTTGTCCAGATACACTGTGAATGTACCCTCCCTGGAAGTGTTTAAGGCCAGGTTGGGCAGAGCTCTGCATGTCCCTGAATATGTGACAGCTATATGAGTTCAGACAGCTATTTAAGTAATAAGGGGTTTGACTTGCAAGCAAACAACCATTAGATTTACTGCAATTCAAGAACAGCAGAAAAATAAGGTGTTTTGCCTCTTAAGGACCTTGACCAAAATATTTATCACACAGTCTCTGGCTCCAGAGACATGTAGGAGCTGTAAATATGACTTAACCCATTAATTCAACTGAATTTATACATGTGGTATACCAGAAGGTTGGCACAAAGCATCCAAAAGGTAGAGAGAAATGCTGCTTAACAGACTTTTCCCCATTTCTCCCCCAAACAGGGAGCAACTTCCACATCTAGCAGACACATATGTAATGCCTGGGATATTCCAGTGTTAAAAGTTAAACATTACAGCTAAATGAAAAAAAGAAAACAAGAGACAACAACTCCCACTCTAAAGGCTGGATTCTACAAACACTTCTGCACACTGCAATATTCTGGCTTCCTATAGAATCATAGAATGTTTAGGGATCATCTAGACCAATCCCCCTGCCACAGCAGAATCACCTACACCAAGTCACACAGGAACAGATCCAGATGGGTCTTGAACGTCTCCGGAGGAGACTCCACTACCCCCTTGGGCAGCCTGTTCCAATGCTGTGTCACCCTCACCATGAAGTTCCTGCTGATATTTATATGGAACCTCCTATGTTCCAGCTTGCACCCACTGCCCCTTGTTCTATCACTAGACGACCTTGAGAAGAGTCTGGCTCCATATTCCTGACACCCACCCCTCACATATTTATAGACATTAATAAGATCAGCTCTCAGCCTCCTCTTCTCCAAGCCCAAGAGACCCAGCTCCCTCAGCCTTTTCCTCATAAGGAAGGTGTCCTACTTCCTTCATCATCTTTGTTGGTCCATGCTGGACACCCTCCAGCAACTCTGTGTGCTTCTTGAACTGAGGGGCCCAGTACTGGACATAACAATCTAGATGCGGCCTCACTAGTGCAGACTAGCAGAGTTGATCTGCTAAACACCCCCCTTCTGATCCCCCCCAGGATGTTGTTGGACCTCTTGGCCACAAGAGCACATTGTTGGCTCATAGTCATCCTGTTGTCCACTAGGACCCCCAGGTCCCTTTCTCCTACACTGCTCTCCAACAGGTCAGTCCCCAACCTATACTGGTCCCTGGGGTTGTTCTACTTGCCCAGACACAAGACTCTACACTGACCCTTGTACCTCATTAAGTTTCTCTGTCCAGGTCTTGCTGAATAGTACCACTGTCTGCTGGGCTGTCGGTGACACCACCCAGCTTTGTGTCATCAGCAAACTTGCTGACAGTGCACCCTAATCCAAGACTAGACTGAAGAGGACTGGTCCCAGTACTGACACTTGGGAGACTCTACTAGATACAGGCCTCCAACTAGACTCTGTCCCATTGCTCACTATTCTCTGGCTTCTATCCTGCCAGTTCACAATCCACCTCACTACCCAATCATACAGTGAACACTGTCTCAATTTGGCCGTGAGGATGCTATGTGAGATCGTGTCAAATGCCTTAGTGAAGTGAAGATAGACCACATCCACTGCTCTGCCATCATCTATCCACTTGGCTATGCCCTCATAAAAGGCTATCAGGTTGGTCAAGCATGACTTCCCCTTGGTGAAGCCATGCTGACTGTCCCTAATGACCCTCTTGTCCCTCCTGTGCCTAGAGACAGTGTCCAGGACAAATTGTTCCATCACCTTTCCCAGTATTAGGGTGAGGCTGACTGGTCTATAGTTACGTGTGTCCTCCTTTGTACCCTTTTTGAAAATGGGAGTGACATTTGGTAACCTCCAGTCTCTGGGTACCTCTCCTGATCCCCATAACTTAGAAAAGATGACAGAGAGTGGCTTAGCAATGACTTCTGCCGTCTCCCTTAGCACACATGGGTGCATTCCATCAGGGCCCATGGATTTATGTACATTCAGTTTGCTCAACACATCCCTAACCCAGTCCTCGTCAACCAAGGCAGGCTCCTCTCTTGTCTCGACTTCTTGTAGAGCCTCAGCAGTCTGGAGTTTGATATCAGGACAACATAAACAGCAAATACAGAGTGTAGTAAGCACAAGACACTGGAGTATGCTCACTGTAGAAGTCAAGAGCAGATAATCTGACTATTGCTCTAAGAAACTATTGCTCAGCTTGTTGTTAAAGTTGATGAGAAAGATGAAATTACAATATAGCTTGGTACATTAACAGATAAGATAAACTTGTGATTTACTGAACCCTAGTACCTTGCAAGACAGAGCTCCAAAAAGGAGTTAAAGAGGGAGGACAAGCAAGTCCTATCTCAGCAGCCACAACCTTTCATGTATTAACAATCAAGCCACACAACGAAATGTTGTTCTGAACAAAACAGCTGAGACACATTGGAAATGCTACCTGTTATATCCTCTCTATCATCTTTTTATGCATTTGCACCTAAGTATGAGATTTACAGATCTTGCTGGCAGCTCCTCTATAATATATTGCAACTATAATTTCACTAGAATATGTAAATGTAATGACTGAAGTAATCAAAACAAACAGTATGTAAGGCATAATAGGTGAGAGAAGTTAATTAATCCTGTAATAGAAAGTAGCTACAGACACAGTCATGAGCACATCTTTGATTATAGGAAGAGAAAATATTTCTCAGTACCTTCAAGAACCCTGCTTACACCATGTTTTCCCTAACATTAGGGGTTAAAAGCTATTTTCAGTAAATAGAAAAGATCTTTTTCAGAACATATTTGCCTATCTTTCCATATAAATCTTATTAATGCAATTATAAATAGAGTGAAAGGTAGAGGAATGGAAAATTAGAAAAAAAACCAAACAAACCCAAACCAGAAACCCAAAAGGAAGGCTGTCATAATAAGGTTTTCAACTGGTCAATAGAATACCTTACCTGTAAGTGTTTCTCTGGGCCGCAGAATCATAGAATGTTCCAGGCCAGAAGGGACATCTAGTCCAACCTCCCTACGTAAGCAGCAATATCTCTACCTAGGTCAGGTTGCTCAGAGCCTTATCAAGCCTTACCTTAAATGACTCCAGGTTTGGGGCCCCCACCACCTCCCTGGGCAGCCCATTGCAGTGATCAACCACCCTCACACTGAAGAACTTCTTTCTAATATCCAGCCTAAATCTCTCCTTTCCCAGCTTGAACCCAGTGGTCCTTGTCCTGACCACACAAACCCTTTGGAATAGACCTTCCCCTGCCTTCATGTAGGACCTCCTCAGGGACTGGAAGGTCAAAAGAAGGTCCCCCCAGAGCCTTCCTTCTCCAAGCTGAACAGCCCCAACTCTCTCATCCTCGTACGAGAGAAGCTCCATTCCCCTGATCATCTCGGTAGCCTCCTCTGTACGTGCCCCAGCTCTTGTGCTGGGGGCTCCAGAACTGGACACAATATTCCAGGTGAGGTCTCACTAGGGCAGAGTAGAGGGGCAGAATCATATCTCTTGATCTGCTGGCCACAGTTCTTTGGATGCAGCCCAGTATGTGACTGATCTTCTGGGCTGTGATTGCACACTGGTGGCTCATGGCCAGTTTTTCATCTGCCAGCACTCCCAAATCCTTTCCATAGTACTGTTCTTCAGCAGATCCTCTCCCAGCCAGCACTGATAATGCTGGTTACCCCAGCCCAAGTGCAGGACTCTGCACTGAGCCTTGTTGAACCTCCTAAGGTTCATCTGGGCCCACCTCTCCAGTCTGTCCAAGTCCCTCTGGATGACATCCCATCCCTCAGGCAGACCACCTGCACTCCCCAGCTTGGTATCATTCACAAACTTTCTGAGGGGCCACACAATGCCTCTGTCAATGTCATTAATGAATGACACCCATCTCATGAGAAATATTCTCCCCTGTATCAGTGCAAACCTACAAATGTTGGTTCGGGTTCCATCCTTTAACAAATTTTGCACGAATGACAGGAGCAAAAGGTCTACTGAGAAGACCCTGGAAAAACATGTTCACAGGCAAAAGGCAAACTCTACACAGGAAAAAAAAGGACCAGGAAGAGAACGCTTGCTCTGGCTGCAGCAGAGTCCTGCCCTAAAGGCAGTAAGAGCAACACTTCACTTTTCTCTGTTTGAAGAAGCTGACAACTAGAAGAAATCAACTGATGCAGCAAAGTAAAAACAGTTATTGTGCCAATGAAAGTTGCTTGCAGTAAGAAAATGGCAGTTCAGCCATTAATACACAATGCAAGAGGTTAAACAGACGCCACTCAACACACAGCAAACCCCTCTAATCACAGGTATAAAGGCTAGTTTCTGCATCAGGTCATATATACTTGAATAGAGAAACTTATGAGGATTATTACAATTCTTAGCTGACAGATTAAGGCATCATACAGTAGGAAACTGAGCTTGATACACGGTTAAAAATACTAAACCAAAACATCATATCACAAACCACTCTTCTAGTAGGTAGTAAGTGCTCTGGAGATGGAAACATCTGTGCATATCAAAAGCAGGAGGATCCACAATGAACTGCTGGTGTCTGCAAGGCAGGGTACGTGGTCAGCTGAGGTAAGGCTCACGTACCATGAGTCACTCCTGTAGAAGAAATGGAATTTCTCAAGGTGTCTTGTGTTCAAATGTGATCACCTGTGGTCAAGAACAACCAAAATAAATAGAAAGATGGTTGCACTTTTATAACTATCCAAATGAAGTCTGAAAGAAGACGCAGTTGTTCCCTCAGTACACCCACAAGGAACACCAGGAAACAAGAAAGGATGCTTAGGTCAAGGATAATGTTGGCACAAGAAGTGAATTTAGGATGGAGATTAAAAGCAGGTTTCAGAAAAGTGACCTTTTGAGGCAGACTTCCAAGTAGAAAAGTGGGAGAAACAAACCAGCTAATTCTAGGATGACACTTGCTCAGCTCATGGAAGGGATAATATCATGTAATGAGTGCAACAGCATGGCACCCAGAAGACCTCCTCCAGTACTCTGCTCTTAATGAGCAAGCAGCGATTATTTAAGAACAATATTTGCTGTTCCTTGGCAATGCAATAAATACATAGAAATGTTCATGTTTATTGTGCCATGGAGATAACCCTCAGTACGTCCATGCCAGCTTGCCTCCTAAAGTGGTTTGCTCCTTGTTTGCACCATATTAGACTAAAAGCATTTGGTTCTGCTGTAGATGATCACTAAAGTCCTCGTACACCTTAAGTTTCGCCTCCAAAACTGTACCCTCATATTTTAGAGAAAACCATGAACAGCTATATCTAGTTACAACTTGAATTTAGCAAGGGAATCAAGTCTAAACTAAACCCAGAAGATATGCTAGCTAAAATAAGCTGTAGATCTGGGGCCATAATTTGCACAGTAAGATCCTTCCAATCAAACTGTTATAGCTACGTAGCACTGGAGAGAGGATGCATTAAGCTGCTGGAATTTTTCACACATATATGAATATTATGGAAAGAGGTAAAACAAAAAAGAAGTGGAATACAGGGCACAATTTGTGCTATGGCTTGGGGGTAGACCCCACCTCTGGTTTTCTCTCTCTCAGCCTGACTTGCCAACACCTGCTGTACCAGCACGGAAGTCCCCCAGTTCTCTGCACCTGCAGGCAAGATTGTCAGCTTCTGTACAGGTGGTAGGAAGAATTGCTTTGGGAAAACACTGGAAGTGCCCTAGCAAACAAATCTGTGCACACTGGATCTGTAATGACAGATTAAAGATACAGCCATCTATAACAACACAGGCATTAAGGAAAGAACTGAATTATCCTGATACAAATAGTTAAAAGGAACATAATGGCATGGAGTTCAATAAACTATGATCTGAGTGTCAGGGGAGAAACACTTTTCAAAAAGATCTAATATCCTGTAGTATTATATCCCATGAGAACAGTCACTGCATTTTTCCACAAAACGTGGTAGGAAACATGCTGGAAGGAGCAAAACTATGAACACAATGATCTAACGTTTACTTCACGCTTGGAAAATAAAGCAGTTCCTATTCTCTGTTTTGATATTCTTCCTCCGTGGTGGGGAACAACCCAATCACACACAAGCACTAAGCCATTGTGTATGTTAAGGCCTGGAGTTTGGTCCCCTAATAGGATAGCAGAAACTTTTCAGCACAAACAGAAAATGTTTATTTTGCCATGACCACAGCTAAAACTTAAGTTGTTGAGTAATGGAAAGATTTTGAAGGTCACTCCTGGTTGTAAAACTTTCATATGCATTTCAGCTGCATATCTTGGTGACCAGGCAGGTGTCAGCCCCAAGTTCAATCCTAAATACATACAGAGGAAAAAGAATAGTTTCTCCTATAGGAGATTGGAAATAACAAGATTAGTTTAATTAGCTCAGACATTTTGTGCTTTTGCAAAAGCAGAATTAAAAAAACCAAACCACTCCAACAGAATCATATGGCAAAAAAAGACCAGATGGCACGAACAGACAGACAACTGATGCAGCGACCCAGCTGATGTGACAGGTGATTTTTGACATGGATGAAAGAAACTATTTCTTAGAAGAAGAAACTGAAAAAGATATAATAGGAAAAAGGCAAGGAATTCCCTTGATAATCCTGTTACATAAACTGGAGTTCTTACCAGGTCTCCTTGTGGAGAATGTAGATCAGGTTTTGTTATGATCTTAAATAAAAGGAACTTCCTCTTAACATCTATCATTTAAAGAAACAAAATTATTATAAAATAGGGTGTATGAGGCAATGGTTGGTTACACACTGCCATTTGCTACATATTTAACTCCAAAGAAAACCTTTTCTTGTACTTAGACCACCTACACAGTTAGCTCCACCAAGCAGAACATCTCAAAGACACCAAACATAATCATGGCAAGTAATGAAACCCATGGTGTGGATCCATGATCACAAATACATACACAGACATAAAAACCCTGGAGACTCCATGCAACTGGCCCATGAATATTCAGCTCCCTAAAAAAGCAGTGCCTTCAAGTTCAGTGGAAATAGAATTTACTCATTTTCTAAGACTGTAAGGACAACAAGAAAATGGACAAAGGGAGACCAGAGGAAAAAAGAGCAGCCCTGAACAAGCTACATTTTAGCAAACTGTTTTCTCTGCATTAACAGGATTTCACTAAGTTGAAATTATTCCTAGGCAAAAGACTTTCTAAAGTGTTTCTTTAAAGGCCTGCACTTTGACTTAACACTAATTTAAAGTAGAATTCTTCAAAGTAAGCTGTTACCAAATAAAAGAGTTGAAGCCTAGAGAAGAACAAGAGCTTTTGTATCTAAAACTCACTTTCTTTTTTTGGTCTCAATCATCCTGTCAAGAGAGCTCTGATTTTGGGACTCTGTCTACATGGTCTTCGGAAGTAAGCGAAAGGGGAATCTGCATTAAAGTGTTTCTCCTGCAGACCAGAAGGCTTATAGTCTCACTGGAAAACACTGCCATTTAAAAAAAGGAAAGAAAGGACAGGAAAAGGACAGGTTTATGGAGCAACAATTGCATCACCATGACTAAGTACACAAGTGTCCATTCTTTTTACATCTGACTTTCAATTGCCAGAAAGGTCCAAGCTTTCTCACAGTGCCCAGGGTTACCAGATAATAACAGCCAAAATGATTGATTGCCCATGGAAGTTAAAAAATCATTTTCTCTAAGCATCACTACCAGTAGATCTACTCCACTTGAAAACAATCCATCTGAAAATCAATGAAAGAGGAGCAGAGAAATTTTAACTCCTATGAATATCAGAAACTTGCTTCATCTACAGTCTCTGCAGCAGCCATAACTATCTCTGCTGTAAATAACATGCATGTGTGTTATACTAGAGCCAAAAAAGCTTTTCAGAATTCAACAGTATTTAGGTCATCTGCACCCTATTGACAGACACTGAACTCTGAAACCATAATGATGTAGCTCGGCAACAGTGCATGGCATCCCACTAATGAGGCCCTTTTCTATGAATAATGAGTATGGACATCAGCTGTGTTGCCAGGTACATAACATAAACACAGTTTAACACATGGCTTTTGCTAAAGCAGTACGTCTGCTGCAGGCGCTGAGCTTTTGCATAATGTGATCCAACGTTCTAGCCCAGGGTGGAGGCAGACTGCTCAAGGAAACGATTTGTTCATATGTTATCACAACACAATAAATCAGGTTTGCTCTCTGACCAAAAAAACCCAACGGAGTCAGTGGAGTGGGACCAACAGAAACTGCAGATATGGAAGTATAAATGAGTTCATTGTTTTATATTCCAATAAATCTTACAACACATGAAGCTGATGAGTTCTAAAATGAGCTGAGACTCCCTGAGATGAGCCTTCAGAGACTCATGAACTGTTAGGGTTATACTGGTGAAGTCTGTGTTTGCTGAGTTCTTGTGCATAACGGGTACATACACACACCTTTGTTTATATATGGCAAAGCTTGAGTTGAAACTGCATGGTTCAAACACACAAAGTAAGAAGAGTTTTATTTAGAAATGCCTTGTTTGTTACATTCACGGCCTCAATTTTGACTCTGTTGGACACTTTTGAGAGAACAACATACACCCTCGGCTTTTTTTATCAGCTTCAGTGACACAAAGTGCCATCACAGGAGAACTTAGAAGTAGGAAACAGTGCTTTCATATTAACAAGTAGAGCTGGCACAAAGGTTTAGTCTAAGACTTGGGAAGGCATAGCTTAATTCCCTGTTCTGTCACAGTTCTGCTATCTCCCAGGAATATTTTCTCATAACCACATTAGAGACTAGAAGGTGCTTATATCCTGTGGTGCCTGGAGAGTGAAAATATACATTATATTTATTTGCTTCTTAAAGTGCCAAAATAAAATCCATGGGCATCCGGGTCTGTGTCACAGAAATGACTGAAATACAGGGAGCCACAAGAAAGACTCTAATGTTACCACTTTAACTGCAGATTTCTTTGCACTAAGCACAAACAGGATCTCTCCCAGAGCCATTATACTGCTACTGGATGGCAATACTCAAGGACCTGGTTGACATTTTGATCTCGGCTTACAATCATATGACTCCAGTAAGGGTTGAGAACATTCCAGGCTGGATGGGTAGCGGTGGTGACTCTCACTAATGTTTCCTGTAATCCCCTACTTACTTAATTTTCATTAAATCACCTCAGCTCTGACACATTCAGAAATTTGGCAGGATCAAGTGAGGTCAGAATCAAACAAATGGCCCATTGTTAGTCCCATTAATCTGATTTCCCTAAATTATCAGCTGTTAGAAAAAACAATTAGCACATATTCAGTGGAAGCTTCTGCTATTTTGTCAGTTATAGCCTGCAAAGGTTCTCTGCGCATCTAATACAGACACCTCAATACTCAAACTGATCCATTTTCCCCTTGCTATTGGTCCATGTGATACAGGGCCAAGTACTGGAGCTGACATCGAGCCACGTCTGTCTGCATGAGCTCCTGCTGTTCTCCTTTTTGGTACCAGAGAATGTCAAACAAAGAGGAAGCAGAAGCCACAGAGAAGAGCATAGACGGAAAAGATGTCTGGTAAAACAAGAAGTTAGGAAGTGAGTATTAAATGTCCATCACTGCCCTGAAGGAAAGACTGGGATGGGCAGTTAAAAGAGGTAGAAAATTGGAGCTGGGAATAAGTGATACTGCTTGAACAAGGGGCTTCCAGCAGGAACAGGGAGCAGCAGAAAGCTGAAATCAACCACGCACGCAGAAGAGAAAATTCAGTAGACAAACTGCTTAATTAAGAATGGGTATACATTATGTCAATTCCTTCAAAGAAGCAAACAGAAAGAGTGGTCAAAGCACTGTGGACATAGGTTCCCAAGCCCATATTGGTAGCCACTTATACAGTAGCACCTTGATGCCCACTTGTCTTTCTAAAAACTTTGGAAGTTATAAGCCTTCATATGTCTGTTCAAAGAACACCAGAAAGGGTCTAAGACCTAGCAATTAAGAACGTTTTAAAGGCTACAGGTAAATCGAGAAAAAGGGTTAAGAAACATCAAAACTAAGGCTACAGGTCTTACTTAATTCAGCTATTTGGTTCTCATGTGTTATGATTTCATATTTAGCTGTACAATTACATAATATTCCTCCCATAAACTCCCTGGCCATACCCAAGGGAATGAGACTTCTCTGAGGATGACTGAGGACTCTGTAGTAACACAACAGGAAGATGATGGGTGTAGGTTTCTTGATTCACTTGCAGCAAAACTAGGAATTTGGACAGTGAGCAAGCCAGTGACTGCAAGAAGAGGATGAAGAGTAGCACTGTGCAGGCTCATGAATGCTGCTCAACAGAACAGGATTGTATTCCTGTTTCTGTCATAAAAGTTTCTACACAAAACAAGGAAAACCCATTTAATAAACAAAGCCATGTATGTCAGTTGGCACTTCTTACTCTTAACCCTGTCCTTTCTTCGTTTGAGACCCTAGTGTCTTGAATTCAAATTCAAAAGTCTAAAGCTGAAGTCAGAAGAAGAGTGATTTGTACACAAAAAGTGATGTAATGCCACACAAACTGATGGTTACTGAAAAATACTGAAAAATCAATGTAAAAAGTTCAGATTTCTAAGTTTTCCAAGTTTTTCCCATACGACATGCAGTCTGTTACTCAGTAGACTACTGTGAAGTTAAACCAATTAGTGTTTGTAAAGTGCTTAAACCTAAACAGTCATTCTTCAAACATCAACAGAGAGCAAAGAAAGCACTGAAAATCAGCTAGTGAGTTCTATAACCATGCACAGTGAAATCAGCAAGGGGTGGCAGAAAATTTTTGGATTACCGACTGCATAAGGGCATCACTGAAGCTCACTCCAATCACCTTAATTGCAGTGTTTCCTAAATTTTAAGACCCAGACACTTTGTTCCTGTGTGCACCACATTGAGAAATTATACATGAACTTACCATCGTACTTTGCTAAGACTGCCTGGACGTCTGCATAGGCTTGCAGTTCCAACAAAGCCTCTAGCAGGTTTTCATGGATGTTGAACATGCTGAGCAGAGGAAACTCCTTCATCAGCTAAAATCAGTAACATACGAAAGGGTTAGATAGAAAAGGGTTTCCTGTTTAAAATACATTGAAATAACTAACATCAAGCTAAACCCCCTCTCTTCTCATTGTTCTTGGCTCTTTCCCAGAGTTCACCATTAACTCAGAGATTTCTGAGCTCTTAATGGACACTGGGTCAGGTTTCTTGACAAGACATACTTGGCATAGAATGTAAATAGTCAAATCCAAGACACCAGCTGACTGAACATATAACTAACTCTCTAAGTTCAACTAACTGGCTTCTTAAAGTGAAGAAGAATTATTGCACTAGAAAAAAGAAGCTTCACCAATGTAACTCCTGTGTAGCAGTAGCAAGTAATCCAGCACTCTCCAGTATAATAGTAGAAAAAACAGAGAATACGTTGAAAAACATCAGAATGAAATCCAAGGAGAGAAGCTTACATATACACAACATCATTGTGAAGTATGTAATAACACTATAACTACAGAATCCATATTTTAAAACAAACAGAATGAAATTAGTTAAAATAAACTAATGCTATGACACAAAAGTGCCTTTACTTTATCAAAGAACCCTTTAAGAGATATCAAGGAATCATTCTTATACATCCTCAGTTTCATTATCTGCACAGATACCAATGACTGAAACTGATATTCTACTGCAACTCCATTTTAAAAACACACTTACTAGAAGCATCACTTTTTTTACTGCACAATTTATTAAATAACATCTGTTACTGTCAGAGCGATCATATAAAGAACAGAAGCATAAAAAGATCCTTGCTTCCTCTTTATGATTGTTATACATTAACTGCCTACAGAATGTACCCACAGCACAGAAAGGTCACACACAGTGTAGCTCTAGGGTAGCTGATATTACTCCTGTTCTTCAGGAACTTGCAGTGGAACACTATAAATTGCAATCTCTCCAAAACGGTTTATGATAACAGAAACACTACAATAAGCCAACTGAAGAAAAAAGTCAGCCTTGATCAACTTGAAAATAGTAAAAATGTAAAGCTCACTTTGAAGATACAAACAAGGATTTGCTGGTTATCACCATTTTCTCCCACAAACAGGTAAGATAAGCAAAAATACGCCAGGATTGAAACAGCAGGCATAAAAATACACCATAAGCAAAAACTTGAGAATACATAGATCATGGAATGCACTAGAGCTTCATCACTCTGTGAATGAAGAGACCTTAAGAGGTAAGCAGAAAAGGGAAGCACAGAGAAATTCTTTCTTGTGTTACTGATCTGGCATAAGCTAATAGAAGAACTATTATGGCCTGCTGTGGCTATCTGGGTAACAGGCTTTGCTGTAGTTTGAGGGGGGGCAGCTGTATTTCACTTAACTGGTTAGATAAATTTTTGGTTACAACAATGATCACTGAGACAGCAGGTGAAAGAGCTCGCTGAATTTTTCATGCTAGATATCTCCTAGCTTTGAGAAAAAAAACCCAAAATACCTGCAGTCTGCAGACATTTTCCTGCTCCAGTTTTTTTTAAAAAAGGACCACAGTCCTTGAATGAGCTCATCTAGGCAAGGGGAAGGATTTGACACAAATATAAGTCGAAGTCATTGCTGATGAAGAAAAATAGCTGCATGTGAAAATTTATAGTTGAATTCATCTGTTAAGGATCCAGTGTAGAGTCTACTTGTCTTCATCCTTGTCCTTGCTCACCATTGCATTTTTTTAAACAGAGGAAGCTACTATTTGGCAGGAAAAAGCATGACAGAATCTGGCCCTATGTAGACAGTGATTTAAAGGCCAGAATGAACATAATGCAAAGAAATCCCTCCAAGGGATTAAGGAAGATTATCTCTGCTCATTGAGAATGAATAATGGCTGGCAGAGTAACATTCCCTCCATCAGTGAACAAAATGGAAGAGCTACAGCTAGTTATAGATATACTGTGGCCAGCAAAAGCTCTTACTCTGGTTCTCCATTTCTCACTTACATCACCCATGTTGATTTTTTTTTTCTATTTTAATTAGATCCCATCATAGTGATAAACCCTGCCTAAGACCGCAGCAGAATAAAGGTCACCATCTGGACTGCCAGGCCTTCAAACTGACAAGCGTTAAAAAGGGTTTTATCTGGCCAAGGTCAAATGTTAAGAAGTCCAACCAAGTTATAATGAACTCTGTTGATACTGTAGTTACAAAAATAAAACACATCTGAAATAGCTACTCGGCTACACAAGCATTGACTGGATATGAGTGACAGCACCTTTGCTACTAAAAGAAAAGATGAAAGAGGACATGAACTCCTTTCTCTGCCATCTAATGATGTGGAGTATGCAGTTTTCTCTGCAAATAATTTTAAGTGATTTTTTGAGAGATTTCCCAGAATGTAATGAAGAATTCACCCTCAAATTCTCCAGACGCATAGAGCACTGAGATCTAATCTAGCTTAAGAGGTACAGACCTCCCTTTGCAGCCAAAGATTTATTTTCTGTGAAGTAACAGACCAACACTCTCCTAATTGTGTAGCTTATCAATTTTAACTCTCTTTACATCTTTACTGTAACCTGACAAATGTTTGCATCTGAATGGCAAGCACTGTGCTTAAAGAAAATATCAAGAGTCTGTAATCTTTCTCCACACCTTACTATCTTAGGAGACGGACAGTGAGTTCAGTACTCAAGATTTCTCATCAGAACTGTTACAGCTTTTTACATCAACACTTGTCAGGACTAAAAGTTTCTCCACAAAATGCCTGTTAGTTGGTTTCTCAGCTGGCATGGAAGAGCTAGGCTCCACTGAGCAAAGTTTATTATCACACCCCATGAAAACAGACTCCACATAGCTATGAACACATCCCCTCTTTACCATATAAGGATGTTATTTTTAGCTTGTGTTGGTCAAAATAGTTCCTAGTGATGAAATTTAGACATGAGGCTGGGTTAGCACGCATTCTGTTCTAATTGCTCTGCATGTCTGTGGGGAAACAGACACATGTGTAGAAATCTGAACTGCTTTTTGTTGGAAGATACATTAAGTATATTGCAAATACATAGAAAAAGTAGCTTTTGCAGAGAATTGTATAAAAAAATTGAAAATTGCTTAACAACATATAAATATAATATATCATTAAATAATTGGAGAAAAAATCTGGAAATAAGTCTGAGACAACTTTTATCACTAGCCCTGGGAGGGCTGTGTTTCCAAAGCCAGCCCATCCATACTGCAGGGTATAGTTCAACAACAAGGTGATGAATATGAAAACATGATGATCTCAAAATATGTCTATGGTACTGGGAAATCCACATCTGATTTACTGCATCAGAATTCTGATTTACTGGATGAGGAACAAGCTTTATCTCTCAAATAACAATTTAAGAAAGATGACTCTCCCTGAGAGTATTTCAGTCATCAGCATTTCCTTATTTTGAACTAAATTTTGAAGCCTTTTCAGCAAATGTAGCTTTAACTGTTGTATCCGTTATCACCCATGTGATGACACTAACATCACATATCAATTAGCAAGGACACATCATTTGTGTGGAAAGCAGCTCTAAGCTACAACTTATGCCTACAACTAGACCACAGGACTCAAGAGAATACAGAAGTGGATAAATGATCTTACATACAATCTGGTGCTGACACATTTATTCTCCATTAGCATTACAGCTGTGTATGCATGGTCACATATTTTATGGGCAACGCACACAACCACTCATTGCTGCCATATTCCTATCTTCTCAACAATCAAACCCGCTTGAGATCAATGTATTCAATGCAGTGCATTCATAAATACAAAAAGCAAATTCAGCTTAAAATGAAGAAAGAACAAGCAAACAAGATATTTGATGCAAACAGTGAAACTGTATAGCCTTAGTTCCTAGTGTATCCGCCCCTGCAGTGGGTATCTGAAATGCTAAAACCTATCTCATTAAAAGAGTGACTGAGGCTGCCATCTCCCAGGTGCAATTTTCCATCACTGAAGCATGAAGCCCACCGAATGGATAGCACTGTTATTTTCACAACTGCTTTCTGGCACACAGCTTATAATATCTAGGAACTGTTAACCGAACAAGGCAGAAAAGGTAAAACTCCAAACCACTTACTAGAAACCTCCATTTCTGAGGGCTTCTCTTGTGCACATCTGAGCTTTCAGATGTCAGCAGACTACGGCTGACACACAACAGCTGTTTACAGTGTCTAATGCTTAAAAATTGGGCTAACTACAGGTTCAAAAAGTGCAGTGTCATTGTCATTGTGAGTGGGATTCATGTGATATAAACACACATTCTCATAGCTCTCCAACATGGAAAATTACCTGAAATACACTGGACCTACCTGAACTAGAAATTCTGCTTAATTACAGCAAAAGTAGGATTTTGGCACTTTGTGCCTGTCTGAATGCACTGCATTCCTTCTGGCAAATAATCACTGTTTTGTTTGGAAGCAACTCTGCAGTTACTCTTTCATAGCTCAGAAATGATAGAAGCTAAGAAGCCAAATCTGCCAGATGTTGCTCTTTTCAAGCTTGGAAACAATTAGCAGTCTGATCCACATATCTTCATTCCTACCGTGGAATTCAGGGAATTTGATTTGTCATCCAATGGTTGAACTTCACAGTGTCAGAAAAGAGACACAGATCCAGTTTACTCTACCTGTGGGATGTTACCAGTATGAACTTGCCAACATTCAGTTTTTAAGTGTGAGGTTAGTCATACTGTGCCATAATATGACTTCTGTTCAATGTAGGATTAGCTGAGTCAATGAAGTGAAATATCTTACCATATATGCAAAGTCTAATGGAATATGCTAGAACGTGCAGCTTTTATAGTCTCTCTTAATCAGATTAAATCCTTTAGAGCATGACCTGAGTTCTTTAAGGCTTATAACCATGAGAATGCTGTTATTTGGACTGTGTTGTAAAAATGCATAAAGATCACGAATGAGGAGAATCCTACAGGCAGATGTGCCATGAAACTAGAAAGGCAAATGTTGTTGTGGCAAATGTACATTTACTACTAAACATTCACATCACACAAAAGTAGTAGCAGTGATAAATCATGTTTGTTATATCAAAGATCAGTAATTACATAAAGCATGAAAATTAAGTCATGACTCAGAGCCCTCTTAAAAAACATTCCTCTATTTGCATCATGCTAAAGTACTTGCAGAAACTTTGCCAACTTTTTAGAAGCAGATTTTAAAACAAAATTTAAGTGAGGAAATTATCTAGTAGCTCAAGAATTAGCTAGGAGATTCAAGAGGGATAAAAGCATAATTGAAGGACAATACAAAGCCCCTGAACACAGACAGAATGATGCAAGAGGGCATACAAAAAGGAGTCCAAGTTACCAGGACTTCTATCAAGACTCTATGACTATTATCTTAAACTACACCTTACCCTAAAAGAATCCCAATGCTGAAATCCACAATACATATGAAAAATATTATTATAGGATTTAGATAGCAGTCGCAAACTGCCTAGTTTGTGAGGGCTTGCACAGGATCACAGTCATGACAAGAAGTGAGGAGTCTTTACATGTGGGTAAAGGAACAGGATAAGCACCACCAGGGGAATCACAGGAGTATCCCTTTTGCTTAAGAGCCCATTCAAACAGGGCATGTTCCAATATGACCCTCCCATGAACCCATAATGTCAAGTACTGACAAAGCATATTTGAACAGTAATACAGAAAGAGTAAAATCTGCATTTATTACTTGCTGTTATCACAGGGCTTGTGTGTCAGAACCAAGAGTTAACTGGTGGTGGAGACTGGCAAGTGGCATCACACACAGAAGTAGCACCCTTCTAAAATTTAGCAGGTAACTTTTGGTCTCATTTAACTAAGAAGTGCTTTTCCTTCAAATTTTAATAAATGGTACTTCAAATAATGCCTACAGATGATGTCAATGAAGTTAGAATCCCACGCAAGGCAGAGCAGTCTGCTTAACACAGCCTGTGTAACACAAGCCAAAGAATCTGACTCACTAATCCTTGCCTAAAGCACAGCATTTGGGAGAGACAGATGGTAGCTGCCAATGCAAGTAGCTGCTAGGGACTATAACATCTTTATTAGCAATTAGCATCCTTTGTTTCACACACCTTGATAATTCAAGGTGTGGAATGCTGTCCTAAGACGAAATCAGCAATGTGCCCAAGAATACAGAAAACGAGAATATTGCTTACTCAATGCCCAGTAAAAGAGGTTACCATGAAAAGTATACTACATCTGCAGAACCAACATACTAACAAAAAAGAAAATCACTAATACTACTGGCCATGAGAAGAGAAAAGCCCAACCTATGCATAACATTAAAACTGATTTACTGTGGTTTTGATGCCTCCAAATGACACCACCTCTTAAATCATTTTAAATGCTTAGAGCAGCCTGGGTGTTTAAACAACTTACTAGGCAGCCCACTGATAAACATGCAGCACTCTCTGCAGTACAAGCTGTTCTCAGGTACTGGTAATTCTTTAGTATCATCTGAGGAATAAAATACACATTTAGATAATCAGGTGGGCACCAAGATGAACACAAACTGAAAAAACATTAGCAAAGTTCTCAGAAGTAGACTTCTAGTTCTTTTACTGTGAACTGGAGAGTAATTTCTCAGATACAACCAATCCCCAAAATAAAATGTACTTTTCTGACCCTTAAAGAATGTTTTCCTTCTCTAGAGCTGAAGAAAGACCTGGAGAGTCTCTTATCTCCTTAAACCTTACTCATTTCTTAATAAAGCTGCGAAGAATAGATCAAGCTGCAATTCCACTGTTATCCCAGAAACATCTACTTGTTAATACTACAAAGCAGTCTTTAGAGGAGCCACGGGGTAGGAAATAAAAGACACTCTAGAATGAGTTTCTTTCATCTTGTCTCTGAAAGAGGAAGCAGGTAAAAGCTTCTGTTCATTTTGTCCACTAGCACTCCTTCTGCCTGCCACTGTTCTCTTTCTTAAACATACATCACTTTTCAGTGAAAGTTTGTTTCACAGTCCAAATGTTCTCCACAACAATCCCAATAAACTTGAACTCATTTGACAATTCACTTTCTTGCACGGTACATTTTCAACTGGGTGCTCCAGTGACTCAATCAAGGGAAATAGTGCACCAGTCTTTTGCTGGATTCAGTAGCACAGTCACTTAATCAGTCACCCACAAAGCACAGACAGAAGTGCCTTTGCTTACCTCAAACATTCTCTGCTTTTAATCAATGAAAAAACCAGAACACAACCCCAGCAAACTTCTGTTTTCTCCCACTGTAATGGTGAGGGAATCTGCAAAGTGCATCAGAGAGCAGCAGGTACTGAAGGCTACCCTTGCTCATCAGCATGTAGTGACTTGGGTTGCAACACTGTCCAGTATAAAGATTCAACATAAAAGGATGTTGAAGAACCCCACAGGCCATTAAGGCCTTTAAACTCTACACACACTTAATTTTCCAATGTTGTTTGGAATCACAGATTCGCTTAGGTTGCTCCAACTATCAGTCTAACAGTACCAACCCCATCATCACTAAGCCATGTCCTTAAGCTTCATTTCTATGCCACTTTTAGACACGTCCAGGGATGATGATTCAACCACCTCCCTCAGCAGCCTGTTCCAATGTCTGATTGGAACTCTTCCCATAAGAAAGCTTTTCCTGATGTCCAACCTAAACTTTCCCTGGTGCAGCTTGAGGCCATTTCCTCTTGCTGTATCCCTTGTCATTTAGAACAAAGTAGCTTAAATCCTCCCAACATAATCAGCACAACAAATAAAATTATTAGCATTGTAGACTTTCTCCTCAGTGACAATAAAAGAGATCTAGTTATCTCACAGACAATATCATGTTCTGTATAAACAGGAAAAAAAAGAAATCGAATAACTCTGTTGACTAGGCTGGAGTTATTCCAACAATATACCAAATCAAAATGAGATCACAAGGTAACTCAATACATACAAACAGTGACAGCTGCTGGTTTCTATAGCAAAATGTAGTAAATACTTATAATAAAATGTAAGTACAAGCAAAAGCAACACCTATGTGTCTTTCCATTACATGCTTCCATGAAAATTACAGGCTTGTAATTCTCATTAATTCAACTCAGTTAAATGAACAACACCCAGCAACTAACCAGCAACAAAATACTATCTAAAAATCAATCACAGAAGCAAACAAAATTCTCACTCCAATTTTAGTTTACACTTTCCTGCTTTTAAACAGCTTTTTTTAAAGTTATAAAAATAAACCTGGTGTTAAATATCATCAATATAATATTAAACAATATTATTTTCCTATCAGCCATGATTTCCTACAAGTCACAATCTTATTTAAGTCACCAACAACTCATTTTCTTTTCATCAAGGTATTTTAATCAGGTTCTCAGTCTTTTCTTATATAGAATTCAAATAAGACAATCTAATCCATCAGTAATGTCCTCAAGATGGCCTCATATATGCAAGGAATTAAACATTCCCAAATATTTTATTTTTTCAAAGTGGCAAAGACTCACTACATCCCAATTGTATTTCCCAGATGGTGTCATGAACCTCTTAACACTTCATTTCCATCACGTTCCATGGCTTGAGAAATCTGTTTTCAATCTTCCAAACACAAACAGGGCCTCCACCCTCTGTCCCCTGATGCTAGATTCATCAGTCCCCAGCCAACATATCTTTCATATTCTTTTTAGGGAGAATAAATTCATCTCCTCCCTCATCCATCACAGAGAAACTTTCAATGACACATTCATGTTCTTCAAACTTCTTCCTAAGTACATTACTTGTCTTCTGTGAAGAAATGGAGGACATGCATTCATCAGAAATAAGTAGCTCTGAACCAGTCTTAAGAAAAGCATCTGCACAAAGCTGACTTGACCCTGCTCTTGCTCCCAGTGTACTGGAGGTATGGCCTAGACATACTGCCACTTTTATATTTCATCTATGGATCTGCTAATTCTCAGCTCTGCTTGCACAGTGAAGAACTCTAGAGGCATCTAAACTCAGTTCTGAGGATTTGACTCAGTGTCTGTACATGGGAAAACACAGGAGCATTGATCTGAGTTGAATCTCTAGAAGCTGAAGTTCTGTCTTTATACCTCATTTGTATTGCATCCAGCCCTTTCATTTTAGCAAAATGTTCCTGTTGAGAAGTGTCTTCTGTCCTTCAAGTGTCTAGTAAATGATGAATTTGGATGTCCCTGTCACTGTTGTCTTTTGAGTTCCACTTTGGACTTAACTTCATCACCTAAATTTCTTTCTAATGAAACAGAAAGTGATTCATTATAACCAAAGCATTCTGGGTCTCACTTTGCATAAGAAACCAATGACTAGATGGATCATGCAGGTGTCTCGATCCAGTGCTCTGCATACACAATTAACCATACGTATTGACATCAGCAGAAAAAGGATTCACAGAGTATCTGCTCCACATAGCGCCATTTACAAGTCCCAGAACACATTCAGCAGCCCATAGTGAGCTGCAGAAGTTGCCATAATTATGATGTGTTACATTTGAATGCTAAATTCTAAGTTTTATCTCTCTTGTATATTAATGCCAGAACATACAATTCCAGCGTTTGTCCCCAAATATTTCATTTGTCCCAGAGTGCCTGTGCAACAAAATTCATGAAGAATCAGGGAAGGTGGCTGGGCAGAAAACAACATTTTTGAAATCAACATTCTCCCATCTGGTCACAAGATGGCAAAAGCAGGTCTTTCTTCTTCATTCCTCTTTTCACACTCCTAGCTGTACAAGGGCTGGATTTTTACAAGCTCTTCTTCATCACCTCTGTCTGGGACCCTAGCAATTCCGGGGAGTGAGGGCTGTGCCTGAAAAATCCCAGCTAGAGACAGGAAACGGTTACTAAACCAGTTGCTGTCTGGTAGATTATTTAGTATGAGAACCTGAACTCTTACAATCAACTCTGCTTAATGTGAGCAAAACATATTCTTGAGTGTCCCAGTTTCAGCAGCTGCTGTGTGCTGCTTCCAAGCTGGCATACATACTTGTCCTACTGCTGTTGATGCAAGGGCCTGCCTCCAGAGAAAGTTACTTGCCTTTGTATGTGACTTGCAGTGAGTATTTCCCTCTTTGCTAGGCAGATTTGAGCACGTTCACCTGACCTGCCCAAAGAGTACTTTGCAAGTGCTTCATTCTGGTTTGGGATTCCATTTTAAAATCTAGGTTCTTCAGTTTAACTCGCACAATTCTCTATCTTGCTGGATTCACTTCTACCTCACCTCTGTGGGAGCTGGAAAATGAAGTATAAGAAAGGAGAACACAGAAAACTGGTATGGAGTTTTACCATCATCTGCCCAGAATGCTAGTGCTCTTCTCCTGTCACAGATTTCCAACCCTGAGCAAGGCAAGTCACTTCCTCAAAAGAACTGAGTCCCTCCTGCCCCCCCAGAATAGATACTGCTTGGTGTTTAAAATGTGTACCTTTGCAGCTTACTGACTTTTGACTACCATTGGCAGCTTCCTGCCTACACAACAGAAATACAGCCATACTCCATCTCAGAGGGAAATGAGCTCATTACAGACTAATTACTTGCTTCTTTCTGACTAATCAGTAACAGGTTTTGCATGAATAACCAACACTGTCCTCAGGTCTGAACAGTGTGATATAAACACACACACAGCCAAAGTGCAGCTTCACAAGGAGGAAACAGAATAAATACTTAAGACCTTTTCACTAAATTAGTAGCATTCACCACACAGTTCAGAAAATAATATTATGTAACTTAAATGATTCAAATGATTCAAGACTGCACTCCACTGCTCATGTACCAGGACTCCAACTATGTGGGCAACTGTCCATCTGATATTTTATGACTTCTCAATGTTGCTTTCGCAACACAATTACAAATGATTGCTTAATTCTTCTGTACATTGCACATGCAAAATGACTGTTGGCAGAGTTGCATGCAGCTGCAATGGATGCTGACTTGTAAGCAAATGTATTATCAGCCCTATGCTACTATGATCTAAATATCACATGGGAAACAAAACCAAACTCACATCTCTCATCATTTTCACAGCTTCCCTGGTCCTTCCCAGCTTTCTTGCACACATTGCCAGCCTCCTCTTAATATAAACTAACACATTGGTGTCCCTTCCTGTATAAGAGAAAAAAGAAGCATGATTAAGAGCAAAAGATAAAACAAAGGTTAATTTAACATTCCAACACAAAAGAAAACACAGCTTCCTTGCCATTTTTTGTTCTTTGCCATCCTCAATACTTTTTTACTTAAAACATTAACAAGTTCTACTCAGATCACTGTGATTACTCCAGATATACAGTGGTATAAATAAGGACTCATGGGTTGGCCTTATACCTGTGAAATACGAACAGATCTGAAGGTACAGAATAGAGACCATGAAAAATCAAGTGAGGCAAGGAGAACCCACACAAAGCTAGCACTGGCACAAAACTGTGCTCACACACACAAAAAATTACTTACCAATTCACTTTCATGGTTAAGACAACAACATCCACGAAAATGCACATCATAGCCTGCTTTTTTTGTAAGTTATGGTGCTTGTTAATAGGATATGGGATAAAACAAATCCTCATCCTGTGGCATTTTCTTAATGATTAGAAGAAAACTGTAATCCTGAGCTTTCTATTCACAGATCCTTGCTACCCAGTTACCATCTTCACATTCCTTACACTGCTGACCATGGGAAATCAACATGTAAAAACAAGATATGACAGTCCTATGTGCTGGAAGATGCCCTAACAGAAAAGGTAATAGAAACTAAACAGCTGCAGTAATTACTCTCTTGGCGAATCCTTTCTCATTTCATTTCCCCTTCTCTTTCCTGTAACTTCAGTGTGAGCTCTTACCACACTTCTGGACTAAGAGGAAATGAGCAGGTCTTTCTTAATAAGAGCAAGGTGTGCGCTGAAAACATGCCAAGTACCTACAAACTGTTTTAAAGCTGTGAGTACAACTCTCAGACAGTAAGCAAAACGGTTGGAAAGTCGGACTTTACCAGAAAGGAATAAATAAGGGAGGTAAGGCTCTTGGATGTGTTTTATATTATGTAATTTCTTATCTCTGTATTGATGCCCATATATTTAATAAACCATTTATCAGTTACATCTGTTTCAACATGTTATGTGGTGTACAGCCAGAAGGCACACATTTCAGGCCAAGTTCTGTTTCAGTCTTTTCAGAAAGGATGGTCAAAAGGACATTTACTTACTATGAAATCAAGAAAATCTTTTAGGCAAAAATTGCAGAGATTAAAAAGAAAATTGCCTGCACTTTATATAAACTGGCACCTTTCAAAAGTAGTTATGGTGGATACTCAAATTCAGTATTTATTCCCCAAACTCACAGCCTAACCAACAGCAAATACTGTATGAAGGAATACATTAAAAAGCAGAAATGCTATGCCATTGTTCACAAAATTATGCAGTGGCGTTCACCTATGAAAGATGAATTACTCACTTTTCAACCCAAATCAGAAATGGAATGGCACTCTGTCCATACTTCTGTCCATGGTCCTTCCTCATTCAGGAGAGCTAGACTCTCCATCTGTTTTAAACTGTGCACAAGTCCATCATATAATCAAGGGGAATCCTATTGGAAGGCCCTGTGTGCACACTGGTGTTACCAAAGAGTTTGGGGGGGGAGGGGGTGGGGGCGTGTGCACCACAGTGAAGTGCAAGGATCTAGTCCCTCCTGAAGCCACAGTCAGAGCTGGAAGTCACTTTTCAGCCCTGCCCTTGTCTGTGGCAAGGGACATAGTTCTGTGATTTATGTTAAATTCAATTAGTAACCCCTCTGCTGAAATACTGAAGTTGCAGGGTGACAAATTTTGTGACTAGCACACAGAGGTTACGTTTAACAACTTACATCTGCCTGCATAAACACAACCGTGTTATCTTGGACATAAACATCATGACAGCATTTAATTACTCGTATTGCGTATTTTCACAGAACTACTGTCACTTTCTCTGCTCAGGATAGACTGAGTGCACAAATTAACATTTCACTGACAACCAGAAGCCTACTACAGTCTGAAAACTGCCTCACAGGCTCATCTGCTCTATATTTTCATTTTCACCAAAAATAAGTAAATCCTAGATATTATCTTATAACTAACAAATGTTTCAAACGCTAACCCTAAGCTTTATAGAAGCTTAGGTTTTCAGGTGTAGACTTGTGCAGACTTTTGAAACCAGATATCACAAATGACCTCACTATATACTATAATTATCAGCAATCTTCAAATTCCATGAGATAGCCAGAGGCTGTGAATTCACGTCCTGAGACACCCGTAGATGTCCAAAGTATTTTAGTGCACTTAAGTAATTAATTGGTATTGCTTTTGCCTGAGGTAGCCACTTTAGACGAGAAATAACCCAGACTCTTTGTTAGATTTATTTTTTTTTGTTGTTACTGTTCACTAGCAGTGAACCCTTGTGTATTTTCTTAGGTGTAAGGAGCATCCAATAAATATCATCACAGCAGCTAAATCTGCTTATTCATAATTTAAAAATATATAATATATATATATAATTAAGATCGAGACTTTCAATTTGAGCATTGTGTTATTCCAGCTGTTACTTTTTTACGCTTCTGTGACCTTTCTTAATGTACTCAACTGTGTTTTCAAATGTCATGCTTGTTAACAGGTCTCATTAACTTTTACACAGAACAATGTGTTGTATGTATTTACCCTCACAGCTGATGAAAAAAAACCAGGCAAATCAGCACTTCATCCTGCTTCCACCAGGCTTTATTGCCTCTTCACAACTTGATCTTGTGTTATCAAAAGGGCTAAAAGCACCTCAGTGAAATTCCTAGAACAGAGTCTAGTGTTTTCTGCCATGATAAATAAAATGTGCCTCTGAAACTAAGCATTGTTCGCTCAGCAACAGAAATATACAAAAACACTGAAACAGCATACATAGCCTGGCTCTAGGGCTATACACCAGCCAATAGTAAGTATGGTGTACATAATTCTGAGAGGGGGAAAAATAACCCCCAAAATCTGAAGCCCTTGGAACTTCTTTCTTTTTAGAGCCAGCTATTTCCTCAAAAGGAACTTACTGTGTTGGGCTTCATACTGGGCACCATGATGCTGTAACTGCTGACTGCGCCTGTAACAACCCTCTCCAGCTTTCAGAGCTTGCTTAAACAATTTCTCTGCTTCTACAATTGTTGTTGCTTCCTCTTCGGCCAAGAGAATGTAGGCAGTAGCACACCTGCAGAAATATCAAAGGAAAAACCATGAGAATGTCATGTGAAGTAAAAGCTATCCAAACCTAAGCAGACTGGGAAGGATGCACCAAATCCATGATACAGAGGCAGTGCAGCTTTGTCCACATATCCCTGTGATGAGCTCCTCTGAAAAATAAATACTCTGGCAAACAGACTGTGTCTCTCATCTGTAGGTCCTGTATGACTCAGGCAGTTGAGCTGACACCTGCCTTGAGAAGTAAAGATTGTTTCACTAGGCAATCATGGCCCATGTCACTAAAACACCTCTGGAAACCAAGTCTAGCTTTATGAACTGTTGTTTTAACACAAAATGTCTTAGTGTGTCTTAACAGTATAAAAAGGCTCAACAGGCCTTGTAGCACTTGCCACATTTAAAAAAATGGCTATAAATACAATTGCAGAGACTAAAAAACCAACCAAACAAAAAACCACAATCACCCCCTAGAACAGGAAAGCAGCTTTAGGAACACACAGGTGAAATGCATGGGTAGAATCACCTCATCTAGCCTTTAACCATGTAATTTACATCTCTCCCTCCATCAAGAAGCATCTTCCCAAAGCCATTCATTTCACATGTTTAATAATAAAGGGTGAATTGCTGACTGGAGCTCTCTCTCATTGACTACAGAGAAATCCCAGGCAGCTGCTTTGGACTCGATGGTCACATTTTTAGCAGTTGAATTTAGGTGGCCTGTAGCCTGTTGTCTTCTTGATACAAAACAGACTGCTGATAATGTTATTCCTTATGCAAAACCAGAACCAGGCTGCAGCTGCCTCTAGTTGTATTTCACATGAAGTCATTAGATGAGAAACAAGAAACAACAGGTCCAGATGAAAACAAGATTATGGACACCAGTACTTGCTGTGGGACACCCAGCTGGAAAGCAGCTTTACAGAAAAGGAATTGGGGTCTTGGTGGACACCAAGCTGACCATGAGTCAGTAATGTGCCCTTGCAGCTGCAAAAGTGAATGGCATCCTAAAGCTGCATTAGGGGTGCTGCCAACAAATCAAGGGAGGTGATCCTTCCTCTTTAACTCAGCACTGGAGAGGCCATACCTAGAGGGCTATGTCCAGTTAGGGGCTCCTCAGTACAAGAGGGGCACAGAAAGACTCCAGTGAAGGGCCATGAAGACAGTATGGTACTGAAGCATCTCATATACAAGGAAAGGTTAAGAGCTGGGACTGTTCATCCTGTGGAAGATCTCAGGGGACATGTAATCAATGTTTGCAAATACCCAAAGTGAGGGCACCAAGGCGATGGAACCAGGCATTTTTTCATGGTGCCCAGTGACAGGACTAGAGGCAACATGCACAAACTGAAACAGAGATTATTCCATCTGAACATCAAGAAATACTTTTTTTACTCTGAGGGTGCCCAAGCACTGACACAGGTTGTCCAGGGACATTGTGGATTCCTCACACTTGGAGATAATTGCAAAAGTCATCTGGACACAGTTCTGGGCAACATTATGAGTGTGGAAGGGTTGAACTAGATTACCTCCAGAGGTTACTGGCAACCTCAATCATTCTGTGATATATAAGTAGAACAGGTCAGGCTCATAGTTCACTTTGCACAAGTCCTTTAGGCTACATGCACTCTGCTAACCTGCTGTCCTGGAACAAGTAATTCTTTTCATTCATCCTGGTGAAACACATAGAGGACAATCCATGAGGCAGCACTTTATGGAATTCTAGAACGCAGTAATCTCTGAGAGCAACCTAAGGGACTGTCTCTGCTTTAGGCACTTTGGCAACACTTACATGGTTTGCCATGCCAGGAAAGCATCACAGCACTGAGTTTACTGTGGGATCTCAGAATACTACACTTCTCACTGAGAAAATAAATAATGGACTCAAAGATCAAAAGTCCCAGAAAATTACGTCATACTCGCTTGTACTATGAAATAAATACTTCAGGTCGTGTTTATGAGTCCCTTCTTTCTTGCCTCTGTTCAGGATGTCTGAGAAAACCAAGAGGGAACTCTCCATCCCATAAAATCATATTTCATATGCTCAGCAGCAGACGACTTAACAGTTCACTGTGCTGATCCAAAGCCCAATGGGAAGCCTCTCATTGTCATCACTGCCCTAAGGATCTCCTGGGTGGCTAGCACAAGATGCAGCTGTGCTTTTTAACTCCCATTCTAGGTCTTTCTGTGACAAACCTGTAATCACAGTTAAAAATTACTGTAGTAAAGCCCCTGCCTTAAGTTATCATCAAATGGATTTTTAAATGACAGGAAATAAATGTTAGTATTGCCACTCACTCATTCAATTCCAAAGCTTCATGCGCTGCAGAAATTCGGGCTTGGGGATTTCTCTCTCTCCAGGCTTTTTGCATTACTATTTAATAAACAAAGCAAAACAGTGTCATATCAGTCACTGCAGGGTTAATAAGGAGATTAAACTGCATTACAACAATAAAATTTATTGCTCTCAGCATCCAGAGCATTTCAAAGACCTTAGTGATCTCTCAAAAGATGCATAATCAACAGGAGGTTTTGTCCCAAATACTCAGCTCCATTCTTTCATTTAATTAAACTTCTTTTCCTTGGGAAAACCTCACTGAGAAATCATGCACTGTCACACAGAGAGGAGATGAGCAGCTTTTTCCTCCTGGGGTAATAGATTCCACAAGGCACAAGAAGAGTACAAGGGTAGTGGGAATTCTTCTTCTAGTTCCTTACTGCACTGTTGCTTCAGGTGAATGTTCAATGGAAAAATCATCCAGGCTTATTAGGCCAATTTATATCAAATTCAGTTGCAAATGTACCATTCTCATTCTTTAGCAAACTTCTAACTGCATCAAAGAATAAAGCACAGGACTTGAGTTTTACATAAGAACTTTGTCTTGTCAGCACAGACTAAGCAGGACTTGGGTAATGTAGCTCAACATACTACAGTGCAGCTAGAGACAAATTAAGCTACAAATGCTTGAAGCCACTGGAAGAAACAGGAAGAAAAACACAAGTCTCTATGCTTCCATGGTACCTTGAGTGACTTCAGCAAGAAATTAGATAATAGTGATGGAAACTGAGCAGTTTATACCTATCTAGATACTGTTCAGATGCAGAATATTACAAATCCAATGGAAATGGCTTTCCTGGCACAATCAAACGTGCTGTTCCTCATCTACCCAAGAGAACTGATGTCTGAGTGCATTTTTCTTACTTCAGT
Source organism: Upupa epops (assembly GCA_013397515.1). Lineage (NCBI taxonomy): Eukaryota > Metazoa > Chordata > Aves > Bucerotiformes > Upupidae > Upupa > Upupa epops. The sequence continues at coordinate 66,698 of VZRI01005806.1, read as the reverse complement.
TTAAAATAACCATTAACCTATTAGCAAAAAAACCAGTTGTTCACAAGGTCTCTTACTAGCGTCTGCAGGCCGTAAGTGATCCGTGTCACATGTAAAGAAAGTTTGGTGGTCCTGTGCTGAAAGATTCATATCGTAATAAGTCAAAGGTTCCCTCCCTGTTACCCATGTATACCTGCAAACAAAGAGACAGTCTGGTTAATAAGGTCACATTCAGCATAATTGTTGTAGAAAAGAATTCTAGACATTAGAGATGGTCATAGACAACTAAGTTCACCCAGCCCATTCCTAAGCAACACACACTGCATTTCACTGAAATGTGATGGAGCAATAGTACTTGAGGCTAAGTTGATGAGGATCACTAGAAATCAGTATCACATATATTCAAATGTTAAGACTACCAAAACCTAAACTTTAGGCTGTTTTCGAGGACAGATCTGAACACAATTGCTGTGTTAACAGTATCAGGTACATCATACTTAGTTATACCATAGTTTTATAGGGTCACAAATATTGCAGAAGTAACAAGTGCATGAGCATTGATTTAAATTCATTCTCATTCAAAAGAATTCTACAGAAGCTGGAGTGAGCACATATGTCTACAGCTTGCTCTGCTTTTCCACCTCTGAATTAGACTGATAGAAAAGTATAGTTAAGGCCATTAACCCAGGGCTATGCCTGAAATGGTAACGTCACATCACTTACCGATTATATTCGGCTCCTCTGAACAAATTTAAAGGATTTCGCCAGACTTTGCATTCTGCCATAAACAGAAACACAGTTAATGAATCTCTACCCAATTACTGTACATGAGATTTGCAGAAACATCACTTGTCTTCTAATGAGCCTTAGCAAATGGATTTTATTTTTTTATAGGTGCAAGTGGAAAAAAAGCCTGAAAGCATAGAGATGCCGGTAATTAGAATGTACTGCCCTTTTAAAATAATAATTTAATTATAAATTAGTGTCAGCAAATTTAATCACTCCAGACAAATGACTGCTTACAAAGCTCCAGACACCAGATGAAAGATAATACTAGTTAGTGCCAGGACTCACATTCACCATAATGCAGAACTGAAGAGGAGACAGACTGGGTTGCTGTGCTGAAAAACTGCAATCAACTCAGTCCCTATGGATTTCTTATTTCTACAGCAAAACATCACTGTCCAGTTAATCCTGTAAATCACTGAGAATCTCAGTTGCCAAGTTTAATTCTTCCTTAAATTGTGAATGAAAAAATCCATGGCAGCATCTGCTGATCTTACTGAAGTTTTAAGCAACCTACGGTTGATAAAAGGTGCTGAAGTTGATTGGTAGAGAAATGTTCATTGTACTGCAAGGGTATGGGAACACTAACATCAATCAATACATTTCCCTTGGGGGGGGGACGGGACGGGATGGGACAGGACGGGGGGATGGGACTGCAAATTCTTCATGCTACACGCAGCAAGAGGAAAAAAATCCACAAAAATTTAGTTTTGTATAGAAATTGAAAACAAAAAAAACCCCAAAGCAAAACCCAGTATCACAAATCTCTGTAGTTTTTGAAAAAAGTGAGGTCTTGTTCTGGCTTTTCTGCCTTTAATTTAATAACAGAGTTGTTCTCTCCATTTCAACAAAGACAATTCATTCCAATGAAGGTGAGAAAAGAATCAAACCCAGCATTTGCTCAAAGACTCACTGATGGGCAGCAGGTCACTCCATCACATACCCGTGTCTGGACGAGCACTCACATGGTGCTCTGCAAAAACTCATTCATCAGTAGCACTGGCCCTGCAACACTTCGTTATCTGATTTCCATCATCAAAAGCCAACCAGCTTGTTTTTCCCTACGTATTTTTCTCACGTTGCTTCTAAAGGGATCACAGCACCAATTTTCTGGTGGGATATTGAGCCAGGAGGGTATTTACCCTACTTTACACAACACTGCTCCCTTTATGCCTTTTTCATTAGCAACATAAATACAGACCAGCAAGTCAAGTCCTTCTCTTTTCATGCAGACATAGTATGAAGCTGAAGTGGAACAGAGAGCAAATGTATGACATTGATTATTTTCAACAACATAACAGCCATAGCTACTCAAAAACTAATCATGTGGCACAGGAGATGGAGCCTCAGCTTGCTGCCTGCAACATCTAACTTGTGCATCAAACAGAGACATACGAATTATGGAGCACATTTGGAAATCACAGAATTATTGAGGCAGGAAAAGACCTCTGAGATCAAGTCCAGCCTATGACCTGACATCATCACAATCACCTAGGCCATGGTGCTAAGGGCCACACCCAGTCTGTCCTTAAACACTTCCAGGGATGGGGACTCCACTACTTCCCTGGGCTGTCTATTCCAATATCTAACCACCCTGTCTGTGAAGAAGGGCTTTCAAATATTCAACCTAACTCTCCCCGATGCAGCTTCAGACCATGCCCTCTCATCCTGTCACTAGTTGCCTGGGGAAGAGCCCAACCCTCACCTGTCTACAACTTCCCTTCAGGTAGTTATAGAGAGTGATAAGGTCCCCCCGAGTGTCCTCTTCTCCAGGCTACACAAACCCAGTTCCCTCAACCTCTCCTCATGAGACTTTCCCTCTAGTCCCTTCCCTAGCCTCATTGCTCTTCTCTGGACCCACTCCAGACCTTCCACCTCCTTCTTGAAGCGAGTGGCCCAGAAGTACACACAGTACTCCAAGTGAGGCCTCACCAGTGCCCAGTACAGGGGAATGACGTTCCTAGTCCAGCTGGCCACACTATTGCTGATACAAGTCTAGATGCCATTGACCTTTTGTGCTACCTGGGCACCCTGCTATCTCCTGTTCAGCCAGCTGTCAACCAGTACTCCCACTCTGCCAGGCCGCTCTCCAGCCACTAATCCCCCCGTCTGTAGCTCTGCTGGGGGTTAAGAAGAAAGTGAGAGTGACAGCACTGATTACGTATCTGCATCTTTCAACCAACTACCTCAGTACATAGCTAACATCAGCTTTGCTGCACTACTCATTCAGTTGCTCTACTGTGCAGCCAGAGGGTACAGCTGTTAGACAAGCTTCAACCTGGCAGTTTTTACATATGACTTTCAAACTATCACAAATACTAAATCAACATCAGCATTCTCAGTTCCAGAGATGTTTGATGGCTTGGCTTACTCAAGTTGCAACCAACAATATCACAGTGATACGATTCTCTGAGTTTATCTTATGTAAATGTAAGTGCTTATACTCCATCTGAAATACACAGTACTTCAGTACTGTAGCAGGAAAAGGTGGAATTAGGGAACAAAGAGGGGAGGCAAAGAAGGGATCACCACCTCCCATTCTGGGGTTACCCAGATGTGGCATCTGTCTGGCTAGTTAAAACAGGATGTGCTCTGTGTTCCTTTCGTCTTGGTATGTGCTGACACCATGGTCTCACTACAACAACCATCTGACTTTTCTGAAGACAAAGGTATTCTACCATAGGAAAATGTGGTGAGCCAAGTGAAAAAGACATCTTCACGGTCTTTGGCAGTGAAAAAAATCCTGGTGTTGATGCAGGGTAAACTGAAAAGGTATCACAGTATCACAGTAATGATGAGGCTGGAAAAGACCTTAAAGATCATCCAGTCCAACCTAAAAGCAACCAAGTAAACCTAACATCTGACATCTAGATCATGCCACTCAGCACTTCATCCAGACTAACCTTAAACACCTCCAGAGATGGTAACTTGACCATCTCCGTGGGCAGCCCGTTCCAAAAACGGATCACTCTTTCAGTAAAAAACTAATGTCAAGTCTAAACCTCCTGCGATGAAGATTAAGACTGTGACCCCTTGTCCTGTCTCCAGTGTCCAGGGAGAAAAGACTCACCCTCGCCTGACCATAACCACCTTTTAGGTAGTTATAGACAGCAATAAGGTCACCCCTGAGCCTTCTCTTTTCCAAGCTAAACAGACCCAACTCCATCAGCCTCTCCTTGTAGGGCTTAGCTTCCAGGCCCTTTACCGATCTAGTTGCTCTTCTCTGGACTCGTTCCAGCGCCTCAGCATCCTTCCTAAACTGAGGGGCCCAGAACTGAACACAATACTCCAGGTGCTGTCTAACCAGCGCTGAATACAGGGGGAGGATAACCTCCCTCTCCGTGCTGGCCACACCATTCCTGATACAGGCCAGGATGCCATTAGCAATCTTGGCCACCTGGGCACATTGCTGACTCATGCTAAGTTTACGGCTCACCAGTACCCCCAAGTCTCTTTCTACCTGAGTACTCTCCAAGATCTCCATTCCCAGGCTATAGTTCCGCCTGGGGTTGTTATAACCAAAATGCACAATCGGACACGTAGACTTGTTGAAACTCACCCTCTTAGAGTCTGCCCATCTCTCCAGCCTGTCCAAGTCCCTCTGCAGAGCCCTCCTACCCTCCAACAAATCGACACAGGTTGCCTGTTCTGTTGCATAACAAACTAGTATCATAGAAACATTTAGGTTGAAAAAGACCTTCAAGATCACTGACCCCAATCATTAACCTAATTGTACCTAGTCTACTGCTAAACCCTGTCCCTAAGCTCTATCTTTACACAACTTTTAAATATGTCCAAGAATGGCAATTCAACCATCCCTCTCTGCAGCCTCTTCCAAGGTCTCATGATCATAGAATCATAGAATCATTAGGGATCAGAAGGGACCTCAAAAGATTATCTAGTCCAATCCCCCTGCCACAGCAGGACCACCTAGACCAAGTCGCACAGGAACACATCCAGGCAGGTCTTGAACGTCTCCAGAGAAGAAGACTCCACAACCTCCATGGGCTGCCTGAAGTTTTTCGTAATGTCCAAAATAAATTTCCCTGGCACAACTCTTGTTGGTCATTTCCTCTTGTCCTATCACTTGTTACCTGTGAGAAGAGAACAGCTTCCACCTCTCTACAATCTCCTGTTGGGTCCAATAGGTGAACAGGTAAAGGTCAGTAAGGTCTTCCCTCAACCTCCCTCTCTTCAGACTAAATAACCATGTCATTATTTTATAAAACCAATCTTTCAGCTCCTTTTTCAGTGATCATGTTTTGAGCAGTAACCTTTCTGAAGGAATGAGTATCAGGCTATTCCTACAGAAACACTATCCAGACAGACTGTGAAGAGTCCCAACTCAGATCCAAGTGCCAGTGTGCTGAAAGCTAGGACATTCCTTCACTCCTGCTCTGGTAAATCTCAATACATTCAAAGACCACTTCTTTGAAGCACAATGCAAGTGCATTCAACAGAAAAGAAGTCAAGGAAAGGAGCCAGAATACTTGCACGGCTAAATGGGGAGCTATTGGCAAACTGAAGAGGAAGAAGAAAGTCTATAGGTCATGGAAGGCAGGGATAGCCAATTTGGGGTGATTTTAAGGCTCTGGTAAGAGAATGTTGCAACTAGGAAAGCCAAGGCCTCCTTGGAATTAAACCTTGCAAGAGAGGTCAAGGGTAACAGAAAGTGCTTCTTCAAATACATTGCAGGTAAAACTAAACCTGGAGGCAATGTGGGACCCCTGCTGAATGAGCTGGGTGCCCCGAAGACAGAGGATACAGAGAAAGCAGACATACTGAACACCTTCTTTGCCTCCATCTACACTTTTGGGAGCTGTCCTGGTATCAAAGCTCAGACTGCTGAGGCTCCAGAGGAAGTCGAGACAAGAGAGAAGCCTGCCTTGGTTGATGAGGACTCGGTTAGGGATGAGTTGAGCAAACTGAATGTACATAAATCCATGGGCCCTGATGGGATGTGCATGCTAAGTCTTTACTAAGGTACTCTCCGTCAACTTTTCTAAGTCATGGGATCAGGAGAGGTGCCCAGAGACTGGAGGTCACTCCAAACTTCAAAAAGGGTACCAAGGAAGACCCAGGTAACTGTAGACTGGTCAGCCTCACCTCCATCCCAGGAAAGGTGATGGAAAAATTTGTCCTAAACGCTGTCTCTAGGCACATCAGGGACAAAAGGGTCATTCGGGACAGTCAGCATGGCTTCACCAAGGGGAAGTCATGCTTCGTCAACCTGATAGCCTTTTACTGAGGGCATAACCAGGTGGATAGATGATGGCAGAGCAGTGGATGTGGTCTATCTTGACTTCAGTAAGGCATCTGACACAGTCTCACATAGCATCCTCGTGGCCAAAGTGAAACAGTGTGGACTGGATGATTGGGTAGTGAAGTGGATCGTGAACTGTCTGCAGGATAGAAGCCAAAGAGTAGTGGTTAATGGGACAGTTGGAGGCCTGTACCTAGTGGAGTCCCCCAAGGGATTAGTCCTCTTCAATATATTCATTAATGACCTGGATGAGGGATTAGGGTGCACTGTCAGCAAGTTTGCTGATGACACAAAGCTGGGTGGTGTCACCGACAGCCCAGCAGCCTGTGCTGCCATTCAGCGAGACCTGGACAGGCTATAGACCTGCGCAGAGAGAAATTTAACAAGGGTCAGTGTAGAGTCTTGCATCTGGGCAAGAAGAACAACCCCAGGTACCAGTATAGATTGAGGACTGACCTGTTGGTCAGCAGCACAGGAGAAGGGGACCTGGGGGTCCTAGTGGACAGCAGGATGACTATGAGCCAGCGATGTGCTCTTGTGGCTAAGAGGGCCAACAGCATCCTGGAGGGGATCAGAATGGGGCTGGTTAGCAGGTCGAGGGAGGTTCTTCTCCCCTTCTACTCTGCACTAGTGAGGCTACATCTGGAGTATTGTGTCCAGTTCTGGGCCCCTCAGTTCAAGATGGACACAGAGCAGCTGGAGGGTGTCCAGCATAGAGCAATGAAAATGATGAAGGCTGAGGGAACTAGGTGTCTTTAGCTTGGAGAAGAGGAGGCTGAGTGGTGACCTCATTAATGTCTACAAATATGTGAGGGGTGGGTGTCAGGAATATGGAGCCAGACTCTTCTCAAGGTCGTCTAGTGATAGGACAAGGGGCAATGGGTGCAAGCTGGAAATAGGAGGTTCCATATAAATATCAGCAGGAACTTCTTCCCAGTGAGGGTGATGGGACATTGGACCAGGCTGCCCAAGTGGGTTGTGGAGTCTCCTTCTCTGAAGATATTCAAGACCCGCCTGGATCTGTTCCTGTACGACTTGGTCTAGACAATCCTGCTGAGGCAGAGGGTTTGGTTTAAATGATTGTTTGAGGTCCCTTCCAATCCCCGATGAGTCTATGATTCTATGATTAGTTAAACTACTCTACCTCCTGCTATAGAATGATGGGAGTTTCTTCAGGGCTGCTGGAGTGTGACTGAACACACCGATGAGTGCACACAGGTGTTTCCAAACCATTCCATGCTTTTTGCCAGGTTCACTGAAATCTAGTATCCTGGACCATGCAGGGCTGCTGCTCACAGTCTCTCCTCAGATGGGAATGACACATATGCTGAATTTTCTATGCTATGTGGAGGCTTTTCTAAGTAAATACACTTAGTGGAGAGCAAGAGGTTTTTGAGGCCACCTACTTCATTCAACTTGTGAATTCAAAGATAATTTTTGTTTGCTTAGTTTTGTGAAAACTGAGGAATGGAAATGTAATTTTCTAGGTAGAGAGACAGGCACCTCGGCTACCAAACAATTACGTTTCTTCTCAACTATATTTGGCTTATTTTCATTCACTTTCCTTCTCTTGTTAATTCTAATACTTTTCTAAAGTCTGCAAATGGAATAAATGTGATTAAACTTAACTGTTTCTAGGGGCACATTCTTAATGAAAGTCAAAACAATTTCCCATATTAAGATTATGGCCTGTACACCAAGTTAGGGCTGAGACCAGTAAGCTTCACTTTACACATAAGGAAGACAAACCAAGATGCTTCTGCCCTGACCTTCAGTAACAGTGAAAAAAGAAGTTCAAGACAGAAGCAACAGTATTTCAGCATCTTTATCACCCATGGCATAAGCTTTCAGGTCATCCCTCACAGATGGCTAAGTCACCCAAGCCGGAAGTTTCCCTGGGACTGCCCTTCAATCCACAAAGATCAGTGCTTGGGGAACTGATTTCTTTCAGGCAGGCTGGCTTGTCAATCAGAAAATCCATCCCCAGGCATGCAACTCAAAGTGCCTCAGCAGAATTCTAAACCCTGTGACATGAATCTAGTGACCTGCGGGCACAGTCCTCTTGTAGCAGAGTTACAGCAGCACTCAAGCTGCTTTAGTTCACAACTAATGTCTATCCCTCCAATTCTTCTGAATTAGTGTTGTCTATTCCACAGGAGCAAGAAAATGTTTATTTATTGTCATAATCTATAATTGAATAGCAAAAACTGCAACTCATGCATTTATACTGCTCACGTAAGGATCTCAACACACCTCTTCAGCCACATGTGTCTTCAGAATAATCCTATGCGCTAAAAAAGAAGCCGCAGAATGCCAAGGCCAACTTTAAAGGCTTGAATGGCTTTGAGATAGATACCTTCACCCTGATTTGCAACACCCATTTCTTGCACCGGAACTCACAGGTGCTGTGAACCCCTGGAAGCTGAAGAAAATCAAATCCCAGGTGCCTGAAATTAGGGCTTCTGAACTGAAGGCCTTGTGTTTTAAAGCTTGACAGAATTATGACTTGCCCAAAGTCACAAATAAAAGCGGTATTACAGAGGGGCACAGAACAAGCCCTTAAGCTATGTTTCCACTTACTAATGTGGAATAGTGAAATAATGTGATATCCAAATGCTGATTATACACTACTTATATAATCCAAAAAAATAAAGTGATGTAAAAGTGGATGGGCATTTCCAACACCTTTTTCTAGTATTTTTTTACAACGATACTGGTTTAGTCCAAAGAGTTTAGTTATCATTCTTTTTAACTGCTACTATAAAAAGGACACCTAACCATAGGAGCAAGTCTAGAGGAGGGTCAGGAGCATGATTAGAGGGCTGGAGCACATCTCTTATGGAGACAGGTTGAAAGAATTTGGGCTGTTCAGCCTGGAGAAGACTCCAGGGAAACCTTACAGCAGCCTTCCAGTACCTGCAGACAGATTACAAGAAAGCTGGAAAGGGACTTTTAATGAGGGTCTCTAGTGAAAGACATAAGGAAATTGATTTCAAACTATGAAGGCAGGTTTAGGTTGTAAATTAGGAAGAAATTCCTCACTATGAGGGTGCTGAGGCACTGGAACAGGTTGCCCAAAGAGGTTTTAGATGCTCCATCACAGTCAGTGTTCGAATCCAGTTTGGACTGGGCTCTGGACAAGTGAGGTGTCCCTGCCCATGGCAGGGAAGTTGCAACTAGATGATCTCTCAAATCCCTTTCCAGCCTAAACCATTGTAACTGGATATAGGAGATCCTGCTGTGGGAAAGGGATTGGACTGGATGGCCCTTCCATTCCCTGACATTCCGTGATCCTGTGATTCCACGATTCTACAAACAGAGCCTGCCCTTATGCACAGGACCGCAGAATGCACAAATGCAATTTCGCAGGGGTTGCAGAAGACGGTGGGAAATTGATGCGGTGGCCTGAAAATCGAAGCTGCGACTTGCTACGAACTACCCCCAGCCCCTCTCCCCTTTAGACCTTCAGCCCCCAACCGCCCCTCACCTGAGACGCTCTGGCGGCTCGAGTCCGCGTCCCCGTTGGCGGCGCTGGCGGCGGAGGGCGCGCTGTTGTCCACCCCGCCCAGCAGGGGGCGCAGGTGGCTCACCGAGACCTGCTCGATGAAGGACGTGCCGTACTTGCGGAAGTACCACCACTCGAAGATCTGCAACGCACACACCCGCGGCGTCAGCGCCCGTCGTTACGCACCCGCGCTGCCCCGCCCCGAACGCACGCACAGTAACCCACCCTCGCCTTCCTCCCCGGGCAGTTCGAAGTTGGTCCGAGTTCGTGCTGAGTAGGGCAAATCCCTTTAAAGTCCTGGTGAAAAGACTCCATCGGCAAAAAACAAACCGCATCCCAGGCGGGGGTTTGCTGGTTTGGGGTTTTGTTAAGCTTACATCCAATTATTAGAGGCATTTACAATAGCGAATTCATAATAGAGAAGGCCTTTAAATTGGCTCAGAGAGGCTGTGGAGTCTCATCTCTGGAGACATTCAAAACCCACCTAGACCTTCTCTAAGAGAACCTGTGCTAGCAGAGGGGCTGGACTAAGTGATCCCTGGAGGTCCCCTCCAACCCTCACACCATGCTGTGATTCTGTGAGTTATTGAAATAACAAAACAGAAGCTCAACTCTATCCCCTCTGACATCAACCCCTGTGAATTTTCTCCCACTTCATCTTCACCCAGTTCCCTCTGCCCAGAATCAGACTGGTGTGAATCAGAAGACCTCTGAAGATCATCTGGACCAAGACCCCTGCTAGAGCTGAATCGCCTAAAGCAGGAACATGCCTGGGTGGGATTTTCCATGTCTCCAGCAAAAGAGCAGTCAAGGGACAGAGAGCAAAAGCAGGTTTGCTTGTAATGGCCCCTGATGAATTTAGGGAGTTAATTTTGACAAATGTTAAAAATTCCAAACAAACTCCAGGAAGCTGATTCCTATCCCTTTTAGGTTGGTTCGTTTTTTCTTGCAATTGAACTGTGTTTTGTTTAGTTTGCCTGATTCGGGATAATTCTGAATTAGGTGTTTGGTTCAGCTGGCAAATCTGAAAAAAATTATTTACGGAGTTCTACTTGGAAAATCATTCCACAGCCTAAATGAACACCTTGTAATTGAAATTATGCACATAAATATGTATTTGTAGCATTTTCACTGAGAAATCCTATTCTTGGGTAAGAATACACATATTTCAGGAAACCACATAAACCTGGAAATGAAGGCTGTTCCATATAAATAGGGTGAAGGTTTTGACTGTAAAACTTGTACACACATTTCTTATGAGTATGCATAAAGAGTGGATTTTGCAGTTGTGCTTGAATCATCAACCAAACATCTATTCACCAACCGAAACAAAAGCGAATCAAAGAGGGGCTTGAAAATTAGCAGTATTTTGTAATATTGATTGCAGTAGAAATGGTGAATAAACAATCTTTGCCCTTTTACAGTACTCAGTGTCTTCATGCCTTATGTGGAAAGCTTTTACAAAATCTCTATCTAGGAACAACACACTCTGCAGTGGGGCTTCTGCTAAGTCCAGCTGCATTGTTAAAGCATTCATTCATATGGAGGAAATTGACCCTAGCTGCACTGAAATGGAATGGGAACATAGCTGGCGGCCACTTGAGACAAGTTCACATAGGACTGCATGGCAGCCTTGGAGATCACTGGGTCTCCACAACCAATGTTCTAGGAGACATGAGCAGGGAAGAATGGAGCAGTCTGATGAGGGGAAGACTGAAGGGTTATGTGAACTCACAAAGGTCACAAGTACTTGGGAAGATAAACAGATGGTTACAGAGAAACTAGAACATAAACAAACCCAGATTTTTGTGACATCTGTGTTCCAGGCAAATCACTGAAAACCCACAGAGCCTGGACGGTTCCTCCTTAGACAGGCACCTCGGTGCATTGGTCATGTATTGGTTCCATCAGCAAGTGCACACTGCAGTGTCCAGGTGGGAATCCTAGGAGGCAGGGGCAGAAAACTGAAGAGCATCCCTTCCCCTGGCACACACCACTGCCTCTGAATGCTGGAGAATGGTGGGCAAGGAGCTGGAACAGGTAAGCCAGTTTTGCTGTTAGCTGGTTTCATGCTCTTAGGTGCACATTTACTGAAGGATTTAGAATGGAAATCTTATGATTAAAGTAGGGTCATAAGCTAAGCAGACGGTGTAGGGCAAACCACAACAGAAATGCTGTGCTGTAAGATATAGTGACAGATCTGCTTAGGAACTTCTGCCTCTGTTTATCTTTGAAAAATTTGAACAAATCAAGGGACACAATTGATAGCTCTACCTGCTCGTGGTCTTGGAGAGAGTGGTTGCTGGGAACCAAAGATCAGAATATTCTACTGCGTGAGGAGAGGGACACTGTGTAAGACTATCACTGTAAGCTAGGTCAGGGACTGAAGTACAGCTGTCAGACTGGACAGTCAAAACTCTTGGCAGCTACAGACAGCACCTTCCCAGCTTCATACTTTCCTTAAGACAAAACCCCCTCATATTTTTCAAAATGTGCTGATAAATTCTTAATCATTATTTCAGTCCTAATCAGCTTTCAGATAAAACACACATTCACTTAGCTGAACTGTACAAGTGAATAGGGACTTCATAAAACTTGTGACAGAACTATAAGTCTGCCTCCCTGGACTCAGAAATGCATGACTTACCTTTTAAGGTGTTAAAGCTTGTAAACTGTTAAGGCATCTTTGAGGAATATTTGCAATATTCAGTGAATCCAGTGCCAAGAAACATCAAGTAGATCTCAAAGCGTTCAGTCTCTTAGAAATTAAAACCATAAATCATGATCATATTAAGCCTTTCTTTGTAAGATTTGCTCAGGCTGTCTGAGAAGGTGACCTGTAATCTGGCACTGAAGTCAGGACAATAAATTCTCTTTGCAGAACTTCTGTGCTTTTCTCTGACATTGTCAGCTGTTTTGAAACCTGATTTCTATAAATCAACTCTTATTTCTTGTTTGTAAATGTACCAGCTACTTGAAAGGTATCTTGAAGCCAACAAGCTTTTGACAGTTCATCAAATGAAAGATCTCTTGGCAGAATAATAGCTGACTGTAAAGATTAGCTCCCCACTGATAGAGATCTGGATCAGAAAAATTAAGATGATCATTTCTGCACTGCTTCTGAAAGAAAAGAATGCCTCGTTCCTGTATATAGAAACAGCAGGATGGGAGCTCGCTTTCATGGACCTTGCCTCCTTCACAGCAGTGGCAAACTTCTTTAGGCTTTTCCTAGTTAGGGCCTGGGGAACAGGGTCAAACATCTCTAAACACTCAAGGGATCATTAAAACAATTATGGTGACAAAATTAAAACCCTATGATGAACATTTCCAGCTTTGTGTGTGTAAATCTAGAATGTTTTAGTTTTCAGTGTGGTGTGGGCAGCACTTAATGTTGTTTTGATTTTAGAAAACGCTTATTGATGATTTCTAGAAATGCACAGCTATGGAAATTAAAACCCAACTTGTAGGTGACAACTATATTAGGTTGCAGTAAGAGCTGCTTCATCACTCATAGAATCATAGAATGCATTGGGTTGGGTTGGAAGGGAACTCCAAAGGTTATCTAGTTCATCCTCCCTATAACAAGCAGGGACATCTCTAAATAGAATAGATTAATGTAGAGCCCAGCCTTGAATGTCTCCAGGAAAGTCTCATAAGTCTTCTTAATGCGTTTCAGATACTTGTTTTTTTTGCTTTTGCTTCTCTGTGCCGGTTCTTCTCTTTCCTGGTGCAACTGAAACATCACAGTCATCTTCTTACTTATCTCTGCTCTCACATACAAACAGTCCCATATAATTTTATTTCTCAGTGCAGCAACAAATCTATTCTGTATCACTTGGATATCTGATCTTTCAACCTGGTTTTTCAGAACAGATATTCCATCTTAAATGCATCATTTCACAAGGGATGGTTCTGATGGTGATTCTCACTGAAGCAAGTCATGATACCTATCAGAGATTTGAATTATGCTTTCCTGTTTATCGTATCTGGAACAGACATTCCGTCTCACCATGGACACTCTCTGTAGTCCTCTCGTAAAGTATGTGTATTGAGTCTTCAACACAAACTGAAGGATTTTGTTTGCCAGCAACTTCTGAAGCTCAGTTCTCATTCAGCTTTGTAATGACGCTTCCAGATCTCAGACGAGGAAGATTGGAACTACTCTTCTGTTATGGGAAGTGCTAATGACTGATCCAGCAAGTTGAAATGAAACTTAGTCTCCTGAGGAACAGGATAATTACAGCAGAACTCAATTCCATGGCTAAGCCAGTATGATAAATAAAATAGGACCACAGCACAGGTTCGGTTGGATCAGTCATCTGTGCTATTTCTTTGCTGTCTGGCCTGTTCCAACTCTCATAGGCAATGACTGGATATGTTCTATGGATATCAGAGCCCAGGGGCTGTTTCCAGAAGACAGTGAGTAAAAGATCACCCAGTTGGGGAGACAAGAGCATTTATTCATATTGATATGACCGTACAGTGCTACCTGCCTTTTAACAAATAAAGTCTGTTTCAATTTAGCTGTTAGACGTAGCCAGATTCTCCAGTCCTGCCCACTTTGGTCCTAGGCAATAGTGCACCTCTGGCCATGTTCTTAGCATCTTGAAAGATACATATTCTGTTCCTCCTGGATGAAATACACCTGTCTAGCATGCTCTTAGACTATGCCCCTGGCTAGCAAACCCCCAGTGGTCTCAAGAAGTCAGTATGAGAAGGCACATGCAGTGTTAATGAGCAGCTTATTGAAAATAAAGAGCTGTTTACTTGCACTTCATCTACCTCTGGAAATACACCAACAGGAAAGAAAAAAACCCTACTGCACTACATAGTTACTTCTCTCAGTGGTGCATAGGCCTGAACTACATAGGTTTCTCTCGTCTCTAAACTGGATTGTGTCCTGCCTTCCTGCACACCTCTCATCTGCTCTGTGGCAAGTGTATCCAGTTTTCTAGAACTCCCTTCAAGGACTCTGCCCATCCTGTCAGCCTGTGCTAAGCAGAACAGAAACAGTACAATTGCAGCATTTTGCTGTTCAGCTGCCAAAGGTTGTCCCTGTAAAACTGTCAAGTGTTTCATGGAGTCTGTGGTAACACCCAGAACCCAGTCACCTTTCTGCCCCTCTGCATCAGAACTATGTAATGAAACAAGCAGAAGAACAATTAGCATTTGCAGAAAATAAGACAGGTCCCTTCAGTGTTGTGCAGGTTCTCTTACAAACTTCCTATACCAGCACTATTGGCTCCAAAAGACTGGGACTCTCTCATTAACTCGGGTCATAGCTCAGCACTGGCCAGTGTGTAGACTCGGCACTCATACTCTACCTCTGCAAACTGACTTTCTAATTCTGATCTCTGAAAGACCTGGTACTTGTTCATTCCAGAATGCTTCTCACTGTATAGCAGAAAACTGATTATTATCTCTGAAGCGGAGTAATGAGGCGTTCTTGGTGGAGATTCAAAACTGGGGTTCGCTTGTGCCTGGGCTTTGTTAGAACAAAGACACCATCAGTTTGTAGTGCAAATGCCACCCACATTTTCCAAGCAGCTTTGACTCTGGTGAGAACTGTGAATTAGATACATGGCCTTACTTAAAAAGCTTGTTGGCATTACGCAGTTCCAGTTCACGGTATTTACTGGATGTCAGTTGTGTTTCATGGCAGTTTTATTACCCTACCTGTGGAAAACGTTTGCCTCTCCCACACTGAACACAATAGAGCTCACTGTATCCTGCCAGATAAAATCCTGGGTTTTTTTTAACCAGATTAAAAGTCTCTGATGGAACCAAGTTTCCAATACAGAATTCTAATGCCACTAGGGACATAATTTGGTTCCCGTTTTCAATGCCTAAAATAGAGCAGGGATTAATTAAATATATGCTAAATTGTTCATTTATAACTATGTGCTGCAGTTAAGTAATTATTAAGGAGAATGCTTCAGACAGAAAGAAGGATTTTCTGTGTGGTTCTGAGCTATCCAGAAAAGAAACTGTCTGAAATCCTTGCTTAATTTAAGTCACATTGCCTACAGCAAGGCCAGATTTTACCTAAAGAATGAAAACACAGTAAGAGATGAAATAAGATGGGAGAGTAGTGTTTTGCAAAGGAGTCACTCAGCGTGCAATTGCCCAAAGCTGAATTCTGCAGAGTCATCGTTTCATGACCCAAACATGAAATAGGAAAAACATTCACTTTCCCAGCAGTTACCACACTTCTGAAATGATGGAATTTTCCATCACTTCATAACCTGCAGTGCTGTGATTTCTCCTCCTGATGAAGAATTGCAGCCACCTGATAATGGAAAGAAATCTGCCAAACCATATGGTGGAAAATTCCGAGGAATATTAGTACATCTTGTCTGATGAATACCCCAGCAATGCACACATGACAAGAGAATGTTTATTTTCTAAAATGGTTCAACTTAACACTATTGGCAGAACAAAGAATCCTTTAGAACTGCAGAGGCTGTGCAGTTTGACAGGTAAGTGGGTGGCAATGCAGGCAATTCAACTTCTTACTGGGTCACTGGTGAGCAGCAAGATTATGTCAAAATCATTAAATTGGAAGCACAACTGTTCTAGTGACTGGCTAGCACTACCTCACCAGAACTTACTCAGCTGGATTTCCTGATATATGGACTATTCAACTTGCAGTATCTTCTTTCAATAACCATGTCTGCTGAGTTCCTTTTTCAACATCTAATTTAAAGTCCACAAGTCCCTCTCAGAAGAGACACCAGTCTCTATCATCTAGGGTTCCTGGCTGTTACTTGCCTGGTCTGTATGTCTTTTGCAGTTTAGATGCACATGAATAGCAGAAAACTACTGATAGCAACATTGAAGGTCCACAAATGAGGCTTTCAATCTTCCTTCAGTCTGTGTCTACACCTTCATCACCTCATTGTTCCGTCAACTTGTTCATAATGGACTTTGTCTTAAAGCACATAGAACTTCTTTGGTAAGGCTCACTCTGTCTAATCTAATCTTGGAAGGCTTCTGTAGGTGCCCTTTCTCCTTTCAAATAACAGTCCTGAATGCTCCTTGTCACTTCCACAACTCTCCTGCTGAGCTCATTCACTGCCAATGTAAGTACACTGGCAATAAAGCTACACACAGAATGTAGTTACCATATGGTTTCTGTTCCAGTTTGATTCTGTAAAGCATTTCCATGGAGCACAAACCGTTTTTTTCTTGCCACCTCCTCCTGTCATCCGCACTCTCTAACAACAGATATGGAAATTTGTGCCTGTGGGACCCATGTATTGCTTTCATTCCTTTTAATCTTGGTGGTGAGGCCTGGCCTTTTGAATGTTTCTTCTTGCTGAGTGACAGCACTAAACTCAGTATTTTCCTCACATACATTTGAGTGAGTTGTGGTGGACTGAATCCAAGGTTTACAGGTCAGGCTCATATTCTTATTCCAAAAAGATCTGCTGATGTCTCTGTCCTGTGGTTTGGGCCTCAATGCACACAAGATGATGAATGCCCAAGGTGCAGACATTAAGTAATTACCTTCTGCTACATGGAATCCCCAGAGCAAGGTGTAGCAGCAATGAACTTGGTACTTTACACTTGAAATCATGTAAGAGACAAGAGCCTCACAGGCATTCAGGAGTCAAGGATGCCATTTCTTTGTCTACATCACCTACAGGCTATGTGGAACTGAGTGATACAGGTTTCCTTTGCCAAACTGATACTGTTAAGATCCTAGTTGCTTTCAGGTTTCTCTAAGGTCAGCAGATGCAAGTTGGTGTGGACTAGCCCTTAGCCATGTCTGTGTCTTTCCACTTAGCACTACAGTAACAATCTTAAAATTAGTCTTATTGGTCTCCCAATTTACATGCCTAGTTTGGTATGATGATGGAGGGAATGCAGTAGATTTTAAAAGCTTAGAACTTCGTTTTAGACAAAGATTGAACAGGCTAAACCAAAGACAACCTTCCCCTGAGGAGGGGAAGGGAAGAAGGAGGTGCTGACCTCTTCTCTATAGTCACTATATCCAGTGGTAGGATGTATGGGAATAGTTCAAAGCTGCATCAGGGGAGATTTATACTAGACATTAGGAAGCATTTTCTTACTAAGAGGGTGTTCAAACACTGTAAGAGTCTTCCTAGAGAGATGGTCAATGCCCCAAGCCTGTCAGTGTTTAAGAGGCATTTGGACGGTATCCTTAACAACATGCTTTATCTTTTGCTCAGCCCTGAACTAGTCAGAGAGTTGGACGAAATGATTACTGTTAAGTCTCTTCCAACTGAAAAAGTTATAGTTTTATTCTATTCTATTACATTCCACTCTATTCTTTCTACTCTACTCATGTGCATAACTAGAAAGTCAGTTATCTGCAGTGGGGAAAAAGAAGAGCAGTTTTATACATAATACCCTAAGTACACGTAAGATTCCTAAGACTTTTTTTACACCATTTGTTTATATGAAGACACTCAATAAAATCTAGAGCAAAGGCTCTGCTTTGGACTCCTGCGCCATGATGGTGTTATGGTTCACTTCACTGCACTTTGCACAATGAAGCTCTCAGGAATTACATACAGGAGAGGGGATTTTTAAATACTTCAAAAATACTTCTCAGACTTCTAAGCAAGTAGGTAGATATGGTTCCAGAAAGAGTTGAAAAGTGAAGATCTGAAATAATTATCCCTTAGAATCTTGGCACCAGAACTGAGTTCACTGCAAATATTCTCTTTGTTAATTCTCTATTAAGTCTTGCCGAACTTTGCAGAAGGACCATGTTAAGATGAGACAGTTGGTACCTTTCCTCCTCTTTGTTTTACTAGCCTTTTGATTTATGTAGCACTTATTCATGGAAACACATAATATGCAAATACTAGTTATGAACTGCTATGGAGCTGTTAGTCAGGCACATTGTCCTTCAAGGGGTTTTTTTTTACCTTCAAAGATGTAGCACTGAAGTATTTTGTGTCTTTTTATTCTGTTTTCACAGAAAAAGAAGTACAAACAAAGAAACGTGAATTTTATTTACTGTACAAATATGCATTTAAGTTAAAAAATACACCTGTTAATCTGGATAAAGGCTGACATCTAATTCTGGGTAATGAAATAAATCTGTGAAATTACATTAATTTCTCTAGTACTTACCAAAATAAGTCCTGAGATCAACGAGGAAGTGCCTGTCAGGGCAACATAGAACTTGGGGGTTAATGTGTTCAGAAACATACTCACTGAAAAAGAGAAGAAAGGAAACCATGAGTATAAGAGCAGGACATGTTCTCTGCAAGCATCCCCTCCTCCTTCCAACTGCTTTCTGACATGAGGTTAAGTTACTACATTAATTCTGATAAAGAAGACAGTTTAAGAACATCTTGTTCCATCTGTCTAATGTGATAAACCAGAGCATTAGACTGCCACATGCAGAATTTTGTTTTCAAGACAGCCAACCACAGGGCAGTGGAAAACAGTTGCACACACTTTTAGGAATTACCTATTCCAGTCAGCACTCCACTGACACCATGTTCAGGATTCCTCACGATAGAGGATGACATTTCATCTGCCTTTGCTATCCCATTGCACTTAGCAATCTTGGGGATCAATTTCCATGTCCTGCATTCAAAATTGTCTCAATATCCTGTATGATCTTGGTGAAATTATCTGGACACATTTTTAAGTCTCATTTTACTTCTCATTACCTTGGTTCTTCGCCTACAAAGTAGGGGATAATAGCATTTTGCCAAGTCATTCCACTGTATTCAAGTTGGTGCACCACTCAGTATGACAACAATGAATAAATGCATAAAACATAAAAGGAAAGACCTAACTGGCTTTCTGATAATTAGGAATGAAAATCATGGTAGCTATCCAGATTATATGAAATCTACAGCAGAGGCAAAGCCAGGCAACCTGAAAGGAATGGAAATTCCACCTGCATGGGCTTCTGGAAATTCAATGGGCTTTTCTACTCACAACCCATTTTGGAAGCTGCTGAGAGAATCACCAGGTGGTTGTGCTCAATATGCACATACCCCTGCTCCAGAAAACCCCTATAGCATTAAGAGAATAAAATAATGCTTTCATAGGCTTTGGATCATTCTACAGAGTGACTAGAGAGAACTGGATCTCTTCCACTAAACTCTAGATGTTTAAATTCTCATTTTCCTGTCACCTCCACCTTCCATGTTCTCTACTAACCCACACGGAGTGTTAGAATGTCTTCTGTATAGAACCGTACTGTTTTCCTCCTTAACCAAAGTATTTCTCATACACATGTATATGTGCACACATACATATTTGTATTTATACGTAGATCCATGCCTGAAGAGAGAACTGACAATAGTTAGCAGGTCAATTTAAAAGGTTTGTAGAAGGCTACCGAAAAGGGATTAAAAAAACGCTGATAAAAGACCTGAGTATATGGATGGGAGGCCCTCAGTTCCTTCTGTTTCTTTCAGAAATTATACTGAAATTTAAAAAGAAAAAAAGCCAAAAAGAGCCAAAAAAATGAAGAGAAGACAACAGCAGGATGCAAATCATCAAACTTATGATTCATTTCCCATGACCAGTAAAACATCAAATTGTGTTCGCACAATGCATCACTGAAAGAGTTTGAAACCCTGCAATTCAGTTGCTTCATTTAGGTTTTGGCTGCATATTTTCAGTATTTTTTTTCTTGAAGACCCATAAGCTGTTAAAAGGGAAGTGTTATTTTCTGCTCTACTGCAGTGGCATTAAGCACGAATCTCATACAGAAAAGAACTGTTTGTTTTTTAACTCCATCATATATCTTGTTTTAAAAATTACCTGGATGACAGATTGTCACCTAGTGTAAATCAGCAGAGCATCCCCAATTTTACTGTGGGCAACACAGCTTACTTACGCCAGCTCTGGCTCAATAGTTGGGATTTTCCTATTGTCTTATTTCTGAGTTTCTTTCTGTTCCCATTCTTTCTTTCCTTCTGGTTTTTTTGTTTGTTTGTTTTTACTGTCTAATATAAGCTGACTTTGAAATACTAGTCTCTGCTTTCTCCAGTTCTAGTACCTGCTAAAATGGAATGGAGAGACTGAAATAGCTTTGGTTTTCATCAACCACCATGTGTCCTTGTTCTGCAATGCAAACATAAGCCAGAGACATAATAAAACTATGTCATTGGGGAAATTTCAGTCTGCCTGTGAAATTACTTCATCTACTTAGGGCAGGATATTTCTGAGAGAAAATATGCTGTGATGGGATACAGTTGTCCATGTCCCCTATGTAGCACAGTGTGCTGCAGTGCTAAGAGTAACAGGAAAAACCAGGCAGCAGGAGACGTAAAGGAGGTTTTTTCTCTTCCGCTCCTCTGCCATAGCTGCATAGCTCATGGAATGCTGGAATTTGACCTATTAATCTAGAAAAATGTTCCCATTATCCTGGAGGAAAATTGACTTCTGAAGTTGTGAAGACACCTGAGTTTCCCATGTTTTAGAAGATTCCACAAGGTTATCCATTGAATAAGGATATGATCTATTTCCTTTCAACTCCTATTGCCTATTTCACTAAGAAATGCTGCAAAGAGAGCAAAGTGTCCTTAGCAGTGATGAGATACGCACTTCTCATTATTTATTATATAACCATTGACAGAATTCACTTTGGGAGATGCATCCCAATTTGGAAGAGCCCCGTGGAGCTCATCAGCACAGCAGAATGAATGATGTTCATAAGAAATGCTGTTACCTTTTCTCTGTCACTACTCTTGTACCAGCAATGCTTTTACAGAGAAACTCTCAGATCGGAATGGAGATAGGATTGTATCTGTTTGACACTTACACCAGCATTACTGCTTTCGTTTTAGCTTGTATGCATGATGGTGCTCATTTATGCTCTCTATGACAGGCTGCTACAGTTCTTCCCTTCTACAATTTACTCATGGGAACTGGCAAGTAATGACAGCACATGCTTGTAGTTTGCATGGGTGTCCTGGGTTAAAATGAAGGTCTAGATTGGTTCTGGGTTGGTGCCTGCAATCCAAGCATATCAACCAGCTCTCACTGAGAATTCAACAGGCAATGAAGCAACTTGCTAAAAAGAAAAGAGTTTATTGAACCCACCACCAATAAGAAAAGGGAAAATCCCAAAATAACTAAAAGAACCAAAAGAAGTAAAACAGAAACTGTATCACAGTGCCTTTAC
The DNA here is from genome assembly GCA_013397515.1 of Upupa epops. Taxonomy (NCBI): domain Eukaryota; kingdom Metazoa; phylum Chordata; class Aves; order Bucerotiformes; family Upupidae; genus Upupa; species Upupa epops. The sequence goes on along the minus strand of VZRI01005806.1, from coordinate 45,035 downwards.
ACACACTCTGAGAGAAATGGGAGACAGCTAACATTTTGAGTTTTGGCTTCAGATGAGAGCCCTAGGAAAAAGAGCATGTACACTAACACCCTAACCAGAGGGAATTCACCCATCCCCTCCATCCACATTGTGATGCTTGTGGAAAAGTTCCTCTTCCACTCGTCTTACAGATGCCAGTTTCCCTTATAAGTCTCAGGCTTGCTTCTAACTCCTCTGGTCTTGGGAATTGTTAGCAAAATGACCACGGCCAGCAGCTTCTCAGGTGTAGGAACAGACAGAACCCCAGTCTCTTTCTGTTTGCCAAGGGTTTAAGAGATCAGTATCTTAGGATCTCTCTCTCTCTCTCTCTTTCTTATCAAAAAGCTTCTCTCAGTCTCTCAGTTGCAGAGCATGCAGCATCTGCTGTCCGACCCAGGTGGGGACAGAGGCAACGTGGCACTGGTGATGTGGGGCAACACCTGTTGTGGTAAACAGGACTGCTCAAAGGCCCTTTCATCTCTTTCCTGTTTTTCTTCTTCCAAGTGGCTACGGCTTCGAGGGAGGGAAAGGGTTAAGAGCTCACCACCTTCTCTTGATTTTCAAAGACAACCAGGCTGCAGAAAAGGTGTGTGGGCAGCAGCTCCTTGCTTTGGCCCGCTGCCAGGAACCCAGTCAGGGCTGGACCCCATGGCAGAGCTGCAGCTACAGTCTGAGGGATCCGCTCCTTCTGTTTTCCAGCCTTCAGGGAAGGGGGAGATGTGGCTGCACCCCACCCCCTGCAGTACCAGAGCCACAGCAGCTGGGCCTTTACCCTCCTCCACCCCCCCTACCTCCAAGGGGAGAATGCTGTGCTCAGCCCAGCAGAGCTCTCTGTCCTACAAGAGACAGAAGAAGAAGGGTAGAAATCAGGAAATCCACTGCCTTTTATAGACTCTGTCCACCAATCACCTGTAGGGTCAAGACACTGACCCAGGGGTCTGATGGGAGAGCTCTCTCTAGCTTCAAAATAAAAGGCTCTTTCTGCATAAAAGCACAAAGATCAACACCTGAAAAACTGTCAGTTTTTAAACTACAGCAATGGCCCAGACCCTCAGCTAATTGGAATAAGCTCAATTGATAAGTTATGGTTGCATTGCTACTCAACTACCAGAGATGCTTATCTAGATTGTATCTCCCTAATCTTCATGCTGTTCTTGTTTCCACTTCACTAAATATAAGAATGTTCTCTTTCTTTATAAAAAATATCAACTTCTGCCAATTATGAAGCACCTCCATAAATATTACTAAGAAAAGCAAACCCTTTCTAATAAGTAACATACCTCCAAAACAACAACACTAAGCACTGGAGAATCTGTGGTTAGACTACTTTTATTCTGAAGTCAAAGAGAATTCAGTTGTTGTTTCGGCAGAAACCATATCAAGGTGCAGTTCTCATAATATTAATCCTCAAAGTAAAAATCAAGTCACATTCGGGTTATCCAATAGAGATCACTATCCAACAGGGAGCATTTCTTTATTCTGACACTGGAGAAATCACCACCATACCCAGTGTCTCCGTCCTGTTGCAGACTGTTTTTATTCAATGTGCTGCAGTAAACTAGAGCCATGAGATAATGCTAAACGTCCATGTTCCTACATTTAGCTAGCAGTATTCTTTTCTCTTTCCTTTTGATGAAGTAGCACAATTGAGGAGCAGAGAAAGATTGCTGAGAAATGAGAGCTGAAGACACCAGCAGAAGATGATTGTGCAATAAAGCAGCCAAGCAGAAACACCAGTTAAAGGAGGTACTGTATGTTCTCCTGAACTCTGAACATACCAGTGTATGCCTAATTATTTCTGTTCACAAAGGGAAGATGGTGCTATGAGGTTAGAGTACCATCTCTTGTCTGGAATTTGGTAGGACTTAATGAGTACCTAGAGAAATAAAATAGCCTGATGTTCCTACAATGCCAACACATTTGAAATGACGGTCAAATGCCAATTATGTCCACAGGCTTTTGATGAAGAATAATTTATTTTAGGTATGTTAGGAGATATGACAGAATACAGTACAGCTTGGTTTTGGTTTTGGTGGTTTTTGGAAGCAAACCAGCATGACCCATGCTGTCTGAACAAACCAAGCATGTGTGCTTATGGGAGGCTCCTGGTGTTATAAATATCCACGCCCTCTTTCTTCCCTCCTCTTTATTGCTTTCATTTTAATCATGCTTGAGTCATCCAGAATAAGGCACTATTTACATTTCCAAAGGTTCCTACATTATGTTGGTAAATCATTCCTTGCCATTGTATAATGTCTAGGGAAGGACTGTTATTTCTCTGTTAACTGTTCATGCTCACAGAGATGAACTTACAGCTTTTTCATTTCACAGGAGACAAGCTAAAAAAAACCTCAACTAGTCACCCTGTTGAGGTTAATCAAAAGAGGCAACTGAAATGTTCTTGAAAGCTGATGCCATTCAATTCCTGTTATGTGTGTTATCCATTGCTAATACTGGTGATTCATCCTGAACATGGCAACAAACAAGAGTGAAAAATCCAGATCATTTTCAACCAAAACCATGCTAGTTTTATGTAATATATATCACTCAATGTGATAAAATCTATGTTGCTTTACAAATTTCTTCCAGGACTTGAGGCATTCAGACGTCAAGCGTGTGAATAACAATAGTGGGATGGAAATGTGGGGGTTAAACTGCGCAAAGAATTATTCTCCTGCTGTTACTAGTTAATTACATTAGAAGATCACTAGGGGAGGGAGCACAGCAACCTATCCACTATTCCCACATGTGGATTTGATAAAATGACAGCCCCATTACCCACTTCTGAATGTGAAGTTCTGTAGCTCAAACAGTAAGGTGCAAATACAAATTAATAGCCACATTACATAAATCATACACACAGAACAGCAGAGACGGGACCTGCATAATTTATGGCACCTCTAAGAGGAAAAATAATTCCCTGAACAGAATGTTATCTTGAAATGCAGGTAAATTTAAATATATTCCAATAACTTAATATAAAGAAAAAGATGCATTACAGACCCAGAATTAAAGATCAGTCAAAAGCAATTCAATATATTAAATAACAATACACAGCTATTTTTGTGTCAGTATCTCAGTGCTCCTACATGACACAAGGTTTCCTGGTATAGTAGTAACTTTCATAAAAACAAATAGCCAGGAAACATACACAGATAATTATGGGTTGGAAGGGACTTCCAGGTGTCATCAAGTCCAACCTCCCTGCTCAAGCAGGATCATAAAACCTAATACAGATCACACAGAAATCCATCCAGATGGGTCTTAAATGTCTCCAGAGAATCAGACTCCACAACATCCCTGGGCAGCCCATTCCAATGCTCAGAAACCCTTACCATAAAGAAATATTTTCTCATATTGATATGGAACTTTGTGCTCCAACTTACACCCATTGTCCCTTGCCCTGTCACAGGATAGGAAAAGTGAAGAGATTGTCTCTTTCTTCTTGACACTCAGTCTTCATGTGTTTATAGAAAGGGATTAAGTCCCCTCATAACCTTCTCTCTCCAATCTGAAAAGTCCCAGATCTCTTAATCTTTCCTCATAAGACAAGTGCTCCAGTCCCCTAATCATACTCTCAATTGGATCTCTGTACCTTTTGAACTGGGAAGCTATACTGGTTTAAGGAGAGGGTCTACATTGGTTTGTCTTGGTGCATGTAATTCCAGTACAATAGCTCTCACCAAGAGTTCAACAGGCAACGAAACAACTTTGCTAAAAAGACAACAGATTATTGAATCCATCACCAAGAAGAAAAGGAAAAATCCCCAAGTAAGTAAAAGAATCAAAAAGGTAAAACAAAAACTGTATCACAGTGCCTTTACACACTGTCTGAGAGAAATGGAAGACAGTTAACACATCGGTTTTGGCCTTAGATGAGAGGTCTGGGACAAGAGAGCGTACACAAACACCCATAATCACAACAGCCACCACACACACACACATACTTGCACTCCACTTTCCAGAAGAGAAAGGGGGGTGGGGTGGCAGGAATACAGCACAAAATATACATCTGGTGCTTGTGGAAAAGTTCCTTTTCCCAGTCCTCTTGTAGACATCAGCACTCTGTGATGTCCCCAGCATATACTTCTAGATCCTGTTGGCTTGGGGGCTCCTCTTTGAGGCTATAGCAGCGTCAAATGTAGAGGATACCGCAGGGTTCCAGACACGGATGCAGGATGTCTGCTACAAAAGCTACTTACACTATCAAAATAAAATGGTTTTTCGGCATAAAAGCATCAGAACTAATGTTTGAAAATTTAGTAATTTTCAAACCAGAACAGAAGCCCAGAACCAGACACAATATTCCAGATGTGGCCTCACTAGGGCAGAGTAGAGAGGGAAAAGAACCTTCCATGATGTGCTGGACACAACATAAAGTTCATAGTCACAGATCCCATCTAATGCATTACTGGCCCTTAAGTTATAAGGGCTAGAATACTTGTGTCTCTAAGAAATTTCTCTGCACTTTCTGCCTCCACTCTCCCTAATATTTGCTTGGTAGGCAGACTAATGCAAATTGTTGTAACACAAGATCCAAGAGCTCAAATCATTTAGACAGGCAACAAGCTAAGATGCCTATCATGGAAGACCTCTGACACGGTGATTCAGCTTCTTTTCACTGCAACCATCTATTCAAGCTGCTGTTCAAACATGGTGCAGAGGCAGTGACAGGCTTTTTTCACATGGGCCTCAGCATGTTTTTATGTAGCCCCTACATCCAATTGTTACAGCAGTGAAAAAAAACTATCCTGTCAAAGAGGGCAAAATAAAGTTCAATAAGTTTCTTTTAATAAACATATAACATTCCACTCACTGAGTACTAGGCACTGTATACTGTTGACTTCCATTGAGCTACTTATACATAACCTTTTTGAACTCTCAACTCATCCCTCTAAGAATGTTAGCAAAACACTTTAGGGAAAACACACCTGGAGTCTGGCTGAATTACACATTACACACTATGATGGTCTCCACATCAACACAAATGCAAACCCCACCACATTTAACACTAGCATAGGGCACTGTTTCAGAAAAAAACACCTTTTTACTGTTTACCAGGGTTTTCCCTGGGAAACTACCAAGATTTCTTTTAATTTCTTCAGCCTTCTTGAAGAAACTGCCAAAGAAGAAGTAAGCACAGAATCACAGAATTCCTGAGGTTGGAAAATACCTCTGAGATCATCAAGCCCAGCCAATGATCTGACATCACCATCAGCTAGACCATGGCACTAACCACTCAAGAGTTTATTAATGTTGCAGAACGAGTTTCATTTTTTACTTGTTGCAAATCATGGAATCATTTCCTTTGGAGAAGACAAGATCACTGCTTCCAACCACTAATCTAATTGTACCAAGTCCACCACTAAACCACATCCTTAAGCTCCACATCTACATGACACTTAAGCATATTGGTTGATGATGATTCAACCGCCTCTCTTGGGCAGCTTTTTTCAATACCCAGTGCCCTTTCAATGAAAAGGTTTTTGCAAATGTCTAACCAAAATCCCCCTGATGCAGCTCGAGGCTATTTCCTCTTGTCCTATCCTCTGTTGCTTGAGAGAAGAGACAAACAACAACCAACTCTCTACGACTTCCTTTCACATAGCTGCAGACAGCTGTTAAGTGCTATGTAACTTCCTTCAGTGAGGCCTTGATGTAGATCTGTTTTCAAACTTGAAAAAAATTATCCCTCTTAAATAAACGTGTAGCCATTCCATGCAAAACCAGCCAGTGTCTTGTGTGCTGTGCACAAGGAAATTCAAGGCCATCCACCTTGGCCAACCACCTAACTCTTGTCCTAAAGGCATGAGGCTCAAATAAAACTACATTCAGACATCCAGTCCTCACGCTAATGGCCAGGGAAGTTGCCTGTTGCTTTCAGAGAATGCTGGATCACAGCCCAGGTGGGAGAGAACAGTGATGTGCCAAAAGTTATTTACTGCCTTGTACAAAAATTGAACTTCGATCTGCTAAGCAATTGCACATAATTTGCATTCTGCCCTTACCTTACAGGTATTTCTAACTACTGACATTACACTTTCTGAAGACCACCATATTCTCTTAAATGCAGTTCTTAAATGCAGTTCTTCTCTTTCAACAGCAAACCTTCACCACAACAAAAAGAGAGAGCAAATAGGAATGGTCTATTCTGGAGAGAAGGTCTTCATGGGAAGGTCTTCAGCCCACAAAGCACAGCCCAAAGAGCAAAAAGAGCAAAAGGCAATAATACAATATTGGTTCCAGATCAAAAACGTCCAAGTTCATTTCCTTATAACTGAAAACTAAAGAAATTTGAATGCTGCAGATGGCAGCAATAGTGTTTTCTCCACTTTGTGCCCCTGCGGCCTACCGAGAAAAGGACATCCTTCACAGAAAACTGAAACAGATCTCAGCAAACTCAGTCTATCTTTATCCAAACAAACCCTGCCTGAGTGTTGCTAACAAATTCAATTTAGTCATTATCCTCAACATTTAGCACATTAAATACCTAAAAACTAAAGTGATGTAATGATGAGAGATCTCCTTTTCAACACCAGCTCTATATTCACGTTATAAGTTACAAAGGTCATTTGATTCGTCAACATTCTGGCTCAGCTCTAGCAGGAATTGTTTGGCTTATTCTGGAGCTTTCAGGATGAATATTCTGAGTCCTTCAGAGCATATTAGCCATTCAGCTCATTAGACATTCTGACTGCTCCTTATTCCCAGTGAGAAAAATAAATGGGGAAGCACAACAGATAAGAGACAGGCTCCATCACAGAACTGAGGACAGAAGGACCTACAGGTGAATCAAGGAAATCAGATCTGGAGGACAAAAAAACCCACTTAGCCACTATTCTGACTTGGGAAAGGGAAAAGAAAACCAGATTAGACAAGTATAATACAGAGATAAGTAAAAAATAAATTAAAATTAGTGGAATGGCAATAAAAATGAAAGTGCATAAGGAAAACATAAATGTGATGAAAAAAATGAAAGCAAAGAACATAGAGACAAGAACAATGAAATGACACACAAGAAATGCAACATGAATGTAAATAAAGGCTATTTTTAACTTGAGTGAAAGATGGTTTGTGATTCAGAAATTCCTTTTAACTGGGAGAAATAAGACTGGGAACACTAACAGCTTTGGTCACTTAGGAAAAGATACTGTCAACAAGTTATTGCTTGGTATCAAATACACCCTGATGCCTTGTCTCACAAACTAAGGCACTTAACAGAAGAACTGCTATTAAAGATTGAAAATCTCAACTGTAATTTGCCAGAATGTCCTGCTAAGTTTAACGCTCTTCCCAGGAACAGACTGACTGGTAACACAGGCACAGGATGTGCCCACCCCAAGATAAAGCGTTTATCTCCTGTGAATTTAAATACTCGAACAAACTTAGGATAGCTAGAGGCAAATGCAGTGCAGACTTTTTGTCACAACTATTCCATTTGTCTGAGAGCATGAACTCTCTACCTTGTGGATTTGTTGAGGATAAAAGTATGGGGAAAAAAGGATAACTCTCCCCCATGAAAGCAGCTATTTTAATGCAAATTTGTTGTCATATACTTGCCCCTGCCAAGGGATAGAGATGTTTCCTCTTGCTTTCACAATACAGTGGTGACATGAGTTAATTACACAGCTCCAGTTAATTGCAGAGCATGCTGCAAGAGCACTAAGATTTGCTAATCTATTGGCAGCAAAAAAAAACCATTAAGAAAACCACCACAACTCCCCAGCTCCACACCCCCCCCACCCCCAAATCACACAGCATTTTCATTTAAAGGAAAAGAAAATAAGGGAGAAACCATTTCCTGGGATCTTGCAGCCCTTAACTGTCAGGGATTGAACTAATATGACCATCACTGTCCTAATGCTAAAAGCAGACTCCTGGTATTAATAATGTACAAGTGAAAGGGAGTAACTGCACCAAGTAGGAATGAGGCATGAAGGATAAGCAATGACATATTGAGTAGAGATATTAATTTGGGGATTTCCAGATATATCAATGTGTAAAACCAGGTTGCCAAGTTCTCAGTCAAATTCTCTTGCAACCCTTTCAACCTCAAGTCTTCCAAAATCAGGTGGTTTGCAAATAGATTTGCATCAGTCACACACATCTCCCCTGCAGATTTTAATGTTCCAAGAGACACGAGTCTTTACTTCACTGTTGTTCTGCACAAGGAAGCATTTGTGATGGGGGATTTCCTTCACTGTACAATGCTACAAGGTGTCTTTGTAGGCAGAACCAGTGCAGATGATGGAAAAGGCACCTTCATAGTTAGCTTGTGGTTTCCCTCTCTAATCACTCACAGATCAGTACTTGTATGTATTAGCAATTTCCCCACCGTAAAGGCTGGGGAACTCCTGATGTCATCCTGCAGTCACATGAGGATGAGTTCCCTGATGGTCTCTCAGAATATCACTTTATGAAGGTATCTTCTACCTTCTTTTCCATACACACTTGTAAGAAAAACAATGAATACACTGAGCTCTTCAGAGTGCAGCTCTTGCTTACCTTGTCAGGCACATTATTGTAAGACTTGTTAAGTATTTAATTTAAGGCACACAGCTACCGAACTCTACTGAAAGTAACAGTTGTGTGTTTCACTGCAGAACTGTGCCTAAGAATTGCAACAAAATTGCCTCATTTTCCATTCTATATCCAAAAGCCTTCAAACAAACACATATTGAAAAATTATTCTTAAAATTAACTACGTGTTCATGTAACTGGCCTGATAGGGTTTTATGCACTTTGCACAGGCACAGTTTGTGAAGTCAAACCTACCTGTTACCTTAACTGTTGCTTATTCTAAGACATTACACAGCTTTATGTGGTTTAGCCTTTCAAAGCTGTATTAAAACAAAAGCCAATTACTAAACCTCATTATCTGGAGGCATTTAAGCCAATTAATGGCTTTTGTTCTAAGTGCCACATCAGCATGGTTCTTTCAATGGAACAGGGTAAGTTTTGACCTCTTCTTTCATGCAACGCTGAGGGAGGTAACAGCCCCATTAAATCTTCACGATTTTGGTTCATTAGCTGTCTAAAGAATACCCTGAACTAAAAGTTTGCCACAGTGATTCATTCCAATGCCACAGATAACAAAGACTAATCTTCTCTACAGAGAGAAATCATGCAAAGGGTTTTCACCACCAACTACTGACATTCCAATAGAGAAAATATTCCACCGGTTCCCATTATCCAAGAACCTCTCTTAGAGGAGTTACTCCCATGCTAAGGCACAAAAAGGGACATAAACAAAGGATCCTCAGCTGCCACACAGCCTCCTTTTGTGCCTCCTTTTATTCTAGGCAGGAATTGTTATCAGCACTAAACCTACTTCTTCCATCCCAGCTTGTGAGTTGCATTCACAGTCGCACAAGGACAAGGACCACCGTGTTTTGTGTACCCACACATGGTGCTTTGTGTTTTGTCTCAGCAATGTAAGAAATTCAGAAAATATGGCTGCATAATGCCTCGACTAAAATTACTATTTCTTCTAGATACTTTAAAAAAAAATCCTGACAGATACTCTATTCCAGACATTTCTGTTCTAACCGTGCTACCCTCAATCTATAAGACACATCTATTTTAGGAGCCTCTAAACAAGAAGTTGCAAGATGCTTCTCTGAATAGAGGTTACTGGAAAACATTTTCATAATTAGAGCCAGTAACCTCATGAAAACTCCTTGGAGATCTACAACAGCTATCTGTGCTTCCTACTTATAAAATCAATAAGGTGTTCATGCCATTCTTCTCCTATGAGAAGTTTCCATCAATGAGAAATTTCTATGGGTTGAGGATTTTTTGTCCAGCAATGATGGCATGTTAACGTGGCACAAAAAAGCAAGGAATAAAGCATTTTCCATCAAGCGTAACTCATTATTTTTATTCATTTAATAATCAACTTTCCCCTTCAAAGCACTCTTAAAGCTGAGTGACTCACACAGCAATTGTACCAAATGGAAAAGAAGACAAGTTAAGTATAAAACTTTTAACTCTGCCTCCATTTTGGGTTATTTCAAAGAAGATCCTTAGAGCACGCTTGACAAGTGCTGTATAATTTTCTTTGTCTACTAGTCTCTTGGGACACTTTTTAAAATGGAAAAGGCTCTGCGGTAACTCTGTAGACAGAACTGCACTTTGCATTCAGGACCTGACTGATGAGTAGACAAAGTTCTGGGGAGAATTCTCCATAATAAAGGTTTTTCAGTAGAGTGAGCTCCAGAGAATCTCCAATCCAGTGTGTGGCAAATACAGCAGTGGAGGCTGACAGTTGCACATGGACTTACGGACCAAGAGCATGAAGTTAAACATCTAAAACACAATCATCTCACGATTTGGATGGTCCTCCTGTCAGCAGTGTCTCTCTGTGTGCAATTTCCTTCAAAGGTCTCATATGTCTGACAGACAAAACTGGACTGTCCATAGTTTTGAAGACTGTTGTGCTTGAAGAGACAAATAAAATGACATTTAGACCATCTCATTAGCAATAATGTTGTTATTTGTCTTAGGCTTCGATGAAGCCCCAGGAGAAAAGGCAGCACAAGACACCTACTATTTTTCTTACTCTTTGACGGTTTTAATTCCAAACATGAGCCATGGATGACCTGGCTGAAAGCAACTGTGAAACAACATTCTGTTCAATAGCACCTGCCTTTATTTTCCTTTCTTCTCCTTAGAATTACTGACTATTCTTAGAAGTCGGACTCCTCGTGAAGGCACCACAGGAGAAGTGGGGCAGGATTTGCAGCCAGCACTTGGCAGGGCTGCCTTAGCACCATGCAGAACTGTCACTAAACCTGTTGCAGCAGTTAGGCGGCTCAGAAACACCACTAATCCCAGCACTCCATCTTACCTACCAGCTACTGTCAGTTCTTTTTCCCTCTAAAGCCAAACTATGAAGAGATGGAAGTGCAAAATGCAGGATTACAAAATGCAAGCCACACTTGATAAACAAGAATTTTGCAAGAGAAATTACACCAGCACTGGGCTTTCTAGAACCTGTCTTCTCAACCTTTACTGCTGAAGTAAGTCAGATAGTGCATTGGTTCTAACTTCAAAATTCAAAGTCCAGGTAAAACATTTGGCTGGGTTTGGAGACCCCACAATTATGTCTAGCCTGGAACCCAGGAAAGTAAATAGCCATTTGGCTGTTGGAATTTGCCAGATGGATATGAAGCATCTGAGGCATGTAAGTAAATAAAATGTCTCTTACCAGAAGCATGGCTTGTCAGCAACACTGCCCTTCCCATCCACTGCACCATACACATCAGGGGTTCAAAATGTGAGTAGGTAATGGCTGAAGACCCTCTTTGCAAGACCCTCCCCGTTGACTCTGACTTGAGGTAAAGGAACTCAAGTTCCCCAAAAATCTGGCCAAGCTGGATCAGATTGAATGTCTTCTATTAGAAACTGCTTATGAAGGTGTCGGGGTGCAGGCAGTGAGTCACAAGGTGAGAAAAACCTCTTGAGCAAAGTTTTTCATTCTCCAAGAGTTGGTAAGTCCTGAGTACTGATCAAACCTAGTAGTTGCTGGCAGTACTGATTTCTGAACATGAGTGAATCATGTTCAAGACTGCACCTGGTGACCAGAGGAGACTGTGCAAGTCTTGCATTTACTTGTACCTCTTCTGATCTGTTGGTGTATCTAGGACTAGTAACCATCGCTGTGCTAATCTTCACATACTGATGCTTAATTATGATAATCACTGCACTGGGATTTTTTTCTGCCATCGTTTAAATTGTCCTACTCGGATCACTCTGGAACAACTGCTTTTGAAGCTAAAACTTGTCATGTTTCTCTCTTAATGCCATAGCAAAAAAGTTTCTGGAATTCTTTTTTTGGAGGGTTGACCTACGTCAGCAAAAAGATTCAACGGCCAGGAGACCTCACATCCTGTCCAAGGTTTCCCTACACATGTGGTTAGGAACCAGCTTCCCATCTGGGCCTGGAGGAAGAGCAACAGGAAAGTGGACTCTGAGTGTGCAGCACATGGAACTGGTTCCCCTGAGAGCACGCACATATTTGAATGAGCAACTGCTTCAGCAGAAAAATCCAGAAGAAAACCTTGAGAATGGCAGAATACCAAAATCAATACAGCGATAGATTCCAAATGCGCCTTGGTACAGAAACCCCAAATAGGCAATGCAAAATTATTGTGAGAGTCTACTTAACTTAATCTTTTCAAAATGCCACTTGGCACAGAAACAGAGAGCTTGGGAACCTGCTAAGTGTGTTTAAGTGCTTGGAACCATGGCATTTAAATGACCAACAAACCCCTTAATGCTCATTATTCAAAGCATGAAATACCACTGAGAGGAGGGCAGCTGATTTCTGGCAAGAAGTGCCCGTTAGAGAGATACACTTAGGGATATATAATACCAGAGCAACATGCAATGTGCTATAAAGTTTGGCTTCTGCTCCCAGCTCTGTGGTTAGCTTGCCTGCAGTCTTTCAGAGCAGTTTTTTGGGGCCTGGGTTTCCTGCTTTCGCTTTGGGAAGAGACGTAAGTAAAGCTGTGTGCAGAAGCAGCAGAGATCTTGGCACTCATTTACAGCCCCCCTGTTCTTCACCTAGGGGCAGCACCTGCCTAACACACCGGCAAAGTCCATTGTTCTGGCCATCCCCTAGGGCAGTTTCTAACCTTTGTTTTCTCAACCAAAAATGGCATTACAGAAAACAGGCAATTACGTTCAAAGAAAGGTGCTTTCTCATAGACCTGATTTTGGTCCAGCTTGTCACAAGAAATCACAGTAGTTTAAGCTGTGGTTGGTCCATGAAGCAGACTTGCTTGCTTTCACTATAAAAAGGCATTGGAAAATGAAGTAGAGAATGAGAGGGTATGTAAACATGATTACAACAAAAAGCTAACACAGCTTTGCAGCCTTAAAAAATTCCCTGCAAGCAGAAATAGTGAAGGCTGCACCTACACTGCTGGGTTTGGGTCTCCCTGCATTTGGCTGGCATCTTCCTAATTTTCTTGGTTACCCTTAAAAAAGAAGAATATCTCCCAAAAGCACATTCTCTAATCTACAGCAAATTAGCACTGTTAAGGAATGGGTCCCTTGAGAGCTCTTTTTCATATTACACAATTAATATTTCACATGGGGAAGAGCTGATGCTGATTAGAAAGATCCCTAACTGTCAAAATAGGAAGGCTCATCAATCAGGAGCACTAAGGAAAACCATCTGGGCTTTTTAAGGCATTGCTGCCTAAAGGAAGCAGCATGATGCCTGTATAAGCGCTACAGCTTGCCAGCAAAGCCAAGCCCAACACTATTACCAGCAGCAGCAGCCAAAAGCAGGAGCTGCCAATAGGTCTGTATCCTGGGTTAAAATGAAGGTCTAGATTGGTTCTGGGTTGGTGCCTGCAATCCAAGCATACCAACCAGCTCTCACTGAGAATTCAACAGTCAAAGAAGCAACTTTGCTAAAAAGAAAAGAGTTTATTGAACCCACCACCAATAAGAAAAGGGAAAATCCCCAAATAACTAAAAGAACCAAAAGAAGTAAAACAGAAACTGTATCACAGTGCCTTTACACACACTCTGAGAGAAATGGGAGACAGCTAACATTTTGAGTTTTGGCTTCAGATGAGAGCCCTAGGAAAAAGAGCATGTACACTAACACGATAACCAGAGGGCGAATTCACCCATGCCCTCCA
>VZRI01005806.1:8611-31268 GCA_013397515.1 Upupa epops | reverse complement strand
CCAGCTCCCCCTGCCACCAAGGGGAGAATGCTGTGCTCAGCCCAGCAGAGCTCTCTGTCCTACAAGAGACAGAAGAAGAAGGGTAGAAATCAGGAAATCCACTGCCTTTTATAGACTCTGTCCACCAATCACCTGTAGGGTCAAGACACTGACCCAGGGGTCTGATGGGAGAGCTCACCCTAGCTTCAAATAAAAGGCTCTTTCGGTGTTTCAGCACAAAAATTAAATGCGCTGAAAATTTGGACAATTTTCAAACTTCAACTGTGTGTGAGCCTGAAAGATTATCAAGAGATGTTAACCGTTTTGTAGCTGTACTCAAAAACCTATGCAGCTCTCATGCAGTGGGGTGAGATTTGTTTATTTCTGCATGAATGCATCAATAAGGAAATATGGTAGTAACTCCCCATGTTCTCAGTGAAGTATAATAATTAAGTAAATATTTAACTGCTTCTCAAAACCCTGACTTTTTGTCCCTCCATCAAGTATTTTTTATCCTGCAGTCATTTCTTTTTTATACTAAATAAACAAATCCAGACTTCTGGACACTATGGACGTGGCTTTGTGGGAAAAATGCACCTTGGAATTGAAAGTGTTTTCACAGGTTTTTGAACTTGTGCAAAGCAATTGTTTGCTTTCGCTGAGAAGACTCCCAAGGAAACTCCCCCAGGTTGGTTGCTCATGATGTACTCTTGTAATTTGGATAATTAACTAGATGCTATGCAGTCATAATCTTTTCCCTAAAGCTGTTTATTGTCCTTAGGAGTTTTCCCAGCTTAATTTAATGTTGTCGGTTTTCCCAAGTTAATTTAATAGTGCCAAATAGGTAAATCCTTCAGAGATTAGTTAGTCTCAAACCAGAGCTAGAAATCTGCAAGACAGGTGAATTATGCTGAGTTTTGCTGTGATTTTAAGTATGTTGCCCCTCCTGGTTTTCAAAAACCAGGAGACATTTTTTACTCCTATTCTTGATAGATCCTAGGAAGTAGAGTGAAAAAAAAAAAAGGCAAGAAGGCATTGTTTAGAAACACAAAGCTGTCTTTGCCCCATCTGCCAGCCCAGTCCCAATGCTGTCAGTGACGTTTAGCTGTGAGGAAACATTGACTGCAACAGGAGAACTGAAGTGATTCAAAATGCCACCAACGTTTTTACTCACTAGTTTGGGGAAATGCAGGCGGGTGCTACAGACGAAACAGTGATTAATGAATATCACTGAGGCAAAATTACAAGAAAACACATAGCACAGAAATTCAAATGCATAATTAAAGCACACCCTTCCAAATCACAATGTGCTGCTAAGGTGTTTGAAAACAAGACCCTGAGGAGTGGTTAAAGAGAGTCTTCTTCACTGAAGTGGTCCAGGATGTTTTCAGGGGCTGGAGGACCTCCCTGGCATGCAGAGCACACTGATACCAAGTTGCACGGTTTGCCTTCAGCTGACATGCTAAGGGGAAACAGAATTTTTCTCCCACAGTTTCACACTTATTTCACAAGGAAGCAAGTGATTTCTGCCAAATCCTTTGTCAAGGATTGAGGCTGGGTTGGCCACCAGACGAATGACAGATGCTCTCTGTTAAGCCCTTTTCCCCTTCCAAAAGGGAAGAGTAAGGGAGAGGGAGAATTACGAATTAGAAAACTAAACCCACTTTATGAATATAATAACAATACAATGAACTCTATATAAAGCCAATACTCAAACCAACCCCTCAATTGCAGTTACATCACCATTTACCAGTCTGGGTAGACTCTGATTAAGGCCCAGAATGGACTCAATGGCAGATGGGAATTGGATTGAGGGGCTGGATTCTGCACTGGATTCAGGAATGCACAGACTGGGATTACAGGCAGATCTCCTTGGACACTGGCCATTGAAAAAGAGGGACTGACCTTTGTGGTCCCCCAGCTTTATACCGAATCACAGAATTACTGAAGTTGGAAAAGACCTCTGAGCTCATCAAGCCCAGCCTATGACCTAACATTACCAGTGTAAGATAGACCATGGCACTAAGTGCCACATCCAGTCTTTTCTTAAACACCTCCTGGGACAGGGACTCTACCATCTCCCTGGGCAGTCCATTCCAGTGTCTGATTACCCTTTCCATGAGGAAGTGCTTCCTAACATCCAACCTAACCCTCCTCTATCACAGCTTCAGGCTCTGCCTGGGAGAAGAGCCCAACCCCTACCTATCTACAACTTCCCTTCAGGTTAATTATAGAATGTGATAAGGTCCCCCTGAGTTGTCTCTTCTCCAGGTTAAAAACCCCCAGCTCCCTCAGCCTTTCCCTCTATTCCCTTCACCAGCCTTGTTGCTCTCCTACTGTGATGTATATCTAATGAAATACCCTGTTGGTCTGTTTAGGGTCCCCACAGGTCTTTCACTTACTGCAGTCTCAACATGGCACACAAGATTAGCAGTGACCTTGGTCTTCACTGAAGCAAGTCTAAGCAAGAGCCTTTCTGCATCCCAACCCCTGGTAATAACTATAAACATGAAATGTTATCACTTGTAGAAGCAGACACTGGCTGCACAAATGATGTATTTCATGGCAGAAAGGGCAGTTAGTTAACTGAAAAGTAAAACCACTGAACAGAATTAGTTCTTTCTACCTCAAACCAGGCCATCCTTATTGGTAAGACTGAATAAGCAGAAAAAAGAAAGCAAAATCAAGGAATAAAATGAAACAAGTCTAGGATTCTTCACAGACAGTCATGAACTCTATTTCTTCCTGTACCAATCACTGCTGCTTTCTCTGTTTTGCGCTGAGCAGACATGATTTTTTTCACCACGGTTACTCCTTTTCTGTGAAATGTTTATCACCAAGAGCACTCCACATAGCTGACAGAGAAAGCACAGAAGCTCTGCTAACAGATGGGCTCATTAATACTTTTGCCGGAGGCCAGCATCAGTGGAGAGTGAAGTATTTTCCATACACCAGATTAGCTGAGGTGGCTGCATGGCTCCAAACAACGAAATTACTTATGCTTCCATCTCTTCAGGGCACACCTGCAGTTTGTAGGTTCATTTCCCTAGCATATAAACTTCCAGCTCATAAGGCCAGTTTTACTTTATCTCAAGTTGCAGCAGTTTCAAACCCTCTTCTTGCCTTCATTTCTATGATGTGCATCCTCTTGCTTGCTGCTGCTACAGATACTTCCTCTTCCATTTCTAAATTATTCATTCTGGCTGTCATCTAGCTTAATTTCATTTCAATTTGCAACATCATTTGAAAAACACAGACTAGCTATATCCTAGCCTGTCTCAACTGCATGCACTCCAATGGTCTCAGAAAGGAGAAGGATACAGAATGCCAAACTTCTGTCTATTTTTGCTTCTGCCAGAAAAAGGTGATGACACACATTTGTGAAGCAGAAGTTGGCACTGTTCCTTATACATTCTAACAGCACGGTAAACAACCATGGGCTAAATGCATGATGAATGCAGGTGGCCAAAAACTCTAGTCAGAGCCCTCAGTGACAGAGAACAATTTTATTTTCTTTTTCTCCTCCCTTCACAGAAGTTTCCCTAAAAGCTGATTTCTCCATAGTGCAGCTGAAAAGGCAAGAAAGAAATCCCAAAAAAGTGATGGATAAAGCAGATCTGAAGGGGAGGTGGGGATGATCAGGAAATACAGCCACTTCATTTATTGAAAGGAAGAATGAAGTAGTTCCTTTAACCTTGGAGGAAAGTAATCCTGTTCAAGAAAAGGAAGTTGTGTCATGGTCAGGAGTTTATTACAAGAATAAAGTCCATGACTGATTTCTGCTAGACCTGGTGGGGTCAAAGCACGTGAGGATAACCCAAGTGATTGAGATCAGCAATTGAAAAGGTGCCTCACGCTATCTGCCAATCACTAGTGTGGGACAAGGTAGGCCCTCCTTGGATAAGGTCCTTTAACAGAAGTGACGCCATGCAGGTGGCACAGTCAGTGACCAGGAGTGGTGTCGGAGTGCCCAGCCTCATGGTGATGCATTACAGTGCCCTGAGCCCCAAACTCCATGGATGCAGACATCTGAGTTTAGTTTTTGTTTATCATTGCTTCTCATCATGTTTTAAAAGGCATGTACCTTACCTCTGCCCACTCTGCCTATATTATCCCAATGTGTGTTAAATCCCCATAAGTACTGCTGTTTCTTACCCCATTCCAACATACAGCTCTGTGGCGCACTACCAGGGAATCAAGAGAGTCACGGAGCTGCTGAGAAAGAGGTTAAAAGAAGTCCAGTGCTGAAAGGCTCAAGGTCTATCTTTGCTCCCTTATCACATGCCATGCAGTATGGGGTGGCTGCCAGGGACAGAGGTGTAGCTGCAGCAGAGAGAGTTAATGTCATCAATCCCGTGGTGCATTTTACATAACTTCATTACTCACTCACATTTCAAAGAGTGAAAGAGTAGAACCTATTGTAACCCACTCTGTAATGCCGAAAGAGTAACTGCTAATATATATATGAGAAAATATATGTTCCCCAGGCAGTTTCCCTACTAACCTATGCTTAAGATGAAGTCCAAATATTTCTAGCCCAGGGCCTTAGCTTTTCATCTCAAATCAATGGTACCAGCCACACATCAGCTAAACCTTTGTGCTTAGCACAAATCATTTACCCACAGTATTATTTAAGCTGAGGGATTTAGTGAGATTTTGGTTGGTTGATTCAGCCCAAGAATTGTTTAACAGGTGTTTGGTCCAACAGCAAAGCCTTGAGGACAGCTCTACACCCAGTAATACACTAAACATATTGACAGCAGTTACTCACTGGTTTTTTAGGCTCATCATATTGAGCAGCACTTTCCCCTCTGTTTTTGTGAACTATAGTAAATAATGTATTGTCTTGTTTCAAGGTAGAAGGACACTGTCACCCTAAAATAATTTAACAGACACTTTTTTTCTGCAGGTGAAGAGAAAAAGATTGAGAACTCCTCATATTAAATGAAGGACACAAACTATCTTACTGATTGTAATTTTTTCACAGCCTGTTTATCTGTGACTTCTTTTGGATTAATGTTTTCAGCAAAACGCTTTCTCTATTTTTGCCTAAAACACAACAATAATGAAAAGAATCTTCTACTAAATTGGACTTCTGTAACCTATTTTGACTTACTGTTTTCCATTTATAGATGACAATATGAAAGCCTGTAGCATCATCATTTTGATTAGGACCCTATAAAATGTTAATAAACACCATTATTTGCACTTGCATCTTTTGGCTCAAAGTTCAAAGCACCTGTGACACTTCCTAATGCTGCAAAAATAGCCTACTATTATGCCAATTTTCAATATGACATGGTCCAAGCTAAAGGGACTGAGAGGTACTTCCCAAAACTCTGGTTCTCCTTTCTTTGTATTCATCCTGATGTTCTGTTTTTAGATTTCTAGTTTGGTCTGAATCCACTTCCTAAGGTTGATCTAATCACTACACTGCACAGGAATAATAGCTCTTTCTGATATAAAACAAATAGAAGAATTAACTTCTGAATACCTAATAAAAAGGACTTTATTAATGAACTCACATGTACAGCAACATGTCCATTGCAAGGAAATCTAGGATTCCAAGGAAAGACCAGAACACTCCAGTAGTTTTGTTGTTGCTGGGATTTTATGATCACATCACAATACGACATAAAATATTGATGGTAAAACAAGCATGAGTGGTGTATCACCTGAGCACATGGATTGGCACTTTTCTGTCATGAGACAGGACTAAAAGCAGAAAGAAATGAATTGAATTCAACAGCTCTTGTCAACCAAAATCTCAGTGGTTCCCTAACTACTGATTTTGCTCATAAGTTTATAACTGCAATTTGCCATCATATTTCCCTATTTGGAACATTATTTTGCACAAGTATAAAGGATGAATACAGGAAAATTGAAACACTTCTCAGTATCTGAATGGAATGAATGACATTTGGTAAACTATCAGTGATGCGACTGTAATCACTTCCCGGGGAGGGGAGTGTGGGGAGTGGGGAGGTGTGTGGAGTGTCCAATTAAGTTCTGGTCTCTTACTGTCATTTCCACCATCTTTCCATGAGATTAGTGGTTCTTCCAGACTTTAACCTCATTTCTGTCTTCATAGAAGCATCACAACTGTGAAAGTTCTGCTGATGCCACGTGGAAGATACCAGAACTGTATGTCCAAAAGAAAGCCTCTATAAATCAAAGGAAAAAGAAGCCAAAAAAGTGGCACAGCTCCTGATTCAGAGTGGCTTACACGTCTGGAAACTTGGTGGTTTTTTCTGACAATAACAAGATTATTCTTTCCAATAGATGTATTTAGCAGGCCACTGTCCTTTCCATCCCTACATCAAAATACATTGCTAAGCAGAGGGTGTATCAAGTTCACATTTTAGAAGGGGACCAGATGCAGAGAAGCACTACTACATGGCTGATCTCAGAAGAGAGTCACAGAGGAAACCCATTTATCTACCCTGAAACCACACACAGTATAGCACACTACAGATGTTGGCAAGGACAGGATTTCACCCTCACAATCTGTTACCTCTGCCATTTACCTGTTAGGGTTAACAAGTTCACAAAAACATCCTGCAGATAAAGCCACTTTTTCAATTTGGCCTCCAGAAGCCGGTCACTTACAGCAGTAAGCCATGCAGGGACGTAACTGTCTGCAGCAGAATACACAGGTCTTGAATAATACTTTTTCCCTTGCACATTAATGGTCATACACATCAAACAAAAGAAAGTGTCCTCTGGGCCCTACTTCCAAAGCAATAACAATCTAGGAGCAGCCTGAAAGATAGACCTGATGACAGAAAAAAATCTGTTTTAGAGCTGATTTCATTATTTTGCACATTTGCTCACTTGATTTCATTCGGTGTTAACATGCTGTGCTTCACAAGAACCTTCTTACTAATGAAATAGTTGGGGGGCAAGACTCTCTTGAAAATTACTGTCTACAGTATTGCTTCACTGAAAGGAATGCTGCTTAGCTCCCCCTCTTATCCTCAGAGGATGAAACTTCCATCCTCTTTGACATTTGTTGCTAGCTAAGGGTGCTTGGTTAAAAAAGATCCTTTCATGTGTCTTCCCTGTAAGGTATTTGGAAGGCACCATATACTGATTACGGCACTTGCATGCTAATAAGAGCCTATAAGTGACTGATAATAATTAATAAAAAGTTCCCTGCTTTGCCACATTTCCCAGAACCTCATAACTGCTTCTATTTAAAGCTTTGTTGTCACTTTAAGAGCAATACAGAATATGAAGTCAAAGGTGTGTGTTAAGGTTGCTTCCAGCCTTCCTAGTTCTGCTGAAAAGACAGGAACTTACCACTTTCTTGGTGTCATTTGGATAACCATACAGGTAGGAATCCAGCACACCACTGGGTTGTCTTAGGGCTCACAGGGCAGTGCAGAAGCCTTACTTCATGATGAAGCTTCCCCAGAAATGCCCATCTCCACCCTAAGTAAAGCATCAGAAAGAGTCCTTGGGAGACTCTCAAACAGCAGTCTTCTGCATAAGTTTACAGACAGGCTTTTAAGATCATTTAGACATCTTCTACTGAGCAAAGAAGACAGGGAAAGTGGCCCTCTGATAAATGATCTTTAATCCTTGTGCAGGAAAAAGATACCCTTATTTATAGCACAGGAAGCTTGAGATGTGCTTATTTATGTATTTCACTGTTGGTTTATTTAGCAGATACTGGAAAATAATGGATCAAGATGCCTTTGCAAAAAATGTTTGAAATCCCATCTATTTCACCAAGACCCGTAACTGCAGCACTCCAACCACATCTGATAGATTTATGTCCCACTATTTGCCTTCCATCTTTCCCTTATTGCAAGCTAGAATCTTCCTGCCAACCTTTATGCAGCATGTTAGCATTAGAAATAGATTGGAAATATACAAATGGATGTTTTACTTCCTCAGACTGCTTTTTACCTCCGGAACTTAATTTCATGTCTTCTTGCATCTTTCTGGAGAGCAGCCTAGGTGACAAGAGCACAAAAGTCCTCACATTTTCTTCAGAAGTAAGGCTTTAAAAATACAACAATGCTTCTACAGAGTGAGCAGAGCTGCTGGTTTTGGTAAAGCCTCTTCTCCTTCACAGACATTCCCTGCTATTATGAATGAATATCTGGTTTTCCAGATATTTTGTTGAGGGGTCCTAAGATATACAGATTAAATAACTAGGAGACTTTCTTGACCCTAACTAAACACATTTGAAGGTTATACCTTATTTCATTAAAAGTAATTGTAGCATAGTTTAGTTTGGACAGGACCTTTAGAGGTTATCTAATCCAGCCCCTCTGCTGTGAGCAGCAGTATCTTTAACTAGATCATGTTGCTCAGAGCTCCATCCAAACTGATCATGAATGTTTCCAGAGATTGGCCAGCGACCATTACTCTGGGCAATCTCCTTCTACTGATTGATTTTTTGATTTATTTTTTGATTTTATTGATTTATTGATTTGGGTGAACCACAAGCATGAACCATGGCAGAACAAAAAACATGAAATGTTAGATTAAGACCAATTATTAGAATGTAAGAGGTCAGATTCCTCACCAAGTGTATGCTTAATAAGGTGATGTTTTTTTCCCCCCCATGGAAGGAACAACAATGTGCAGGCTTGTCCCACATTTTCAAATGCTTATTCCATTTATAACTATGTGGCAGTCAAAATTTATGTAAATTAGATTTAAAACATCTTACTTGCTAATAAGCAAATTATTAGCACATTTTTATGATAAAGTGTTCTTCAGAAAGACAGTAAGAAGTAAACGTAGGCCAAGCTTTTTGAAAATAATTTTAGAGGTTTAAACTGAGGCAAAGAACTTATAATGTGAGGAAAAGAGTTCATCTTCAGTAGAATCCTTTGAAAGATTTTAGATAAAGCATCCAACAAAATGGTATTTAAGAGGTATCACTGAAAGTTGGTTTAGAAGTAAAGCACGGGTGGTTGCTCATGGTAGAACATATATGGGTAGAAAAAGAAAAGCCAAAACCCAACCATAACCACACCCCCTCTCTAACAAAAAGTCCTTCAGCATAAATTTAGTATGGTTCTGAACAAACCTGACACTAAAAGACAGACAACATCTAAACCCTACAGCAAGGTGTGTGCTTACTGCTTCAGAAACCCCATGGGGTACGCCAGGACAATGCCACCTGACTGCTCATTTTCAGTGAAGACAGCAGCAAAACCCTAACAGCTCGACAGACTGATTAGGTGGAGTTCAGTGCTGAAAAACAATATTGCTTTGGTGTCACTTCACTAGCACACATGCCCTTCACATTCTGACTCACACTGTCCCTTCATAATACGACATTTCTTTCTTCAGCTTTTTGGAGCTAAATATGCCATTTTGTGTCAAACATCCTAAGCAGCAGCTGAATCTAATGAGGCCTGTATCCAAAATCAACCAAGAACTCAGATAAAGTGTCACATCCATATTTATTCAAAACATTAAAAACTTTCAGTCTTCTCAGGCATAATTAAAATTGGTGTTCCGTATATGCTTTCCCCTTCTGGAAAAATAATGATCTATCATTTTAAAGGCATCAAAGCATGTTTGCACAATTAGCATCTGACAGTTTTCATTAAAGTCAGAATTCTGTGAAAAGTGAGATCTCTGATTCTGTTTAATGTGGACTCCCTCTGTGCATTTTATATGTGTAGACAGCAAGTATTTCCCCTCTTTTCTGACAGTACATCTGTTTCTGATATTAAAGAGCAATACATTTAAGCAAGCAGAAATGACACTAATTTGGTATAAAGTTAATTTATTCAAAGATTATTATGCAATACAGATGCAATTATGATTTTTATTTAATGGATTTAATTAGTGTCTACACTACTTTGATCACAACATAGCCACATCAATATAATTTAATGGATACAAGTGAAAATAAATATTTTTATATATTATAGAAATATAATCCAATATGGAAACAGATCTTTTTCTGACAGTAGCTTGTTCTGCTTTTTGCCATCAAGGTAGAATTACCACTTTGTTCATGCCAGATGATTGAGGGAAATTAACTGGGTTTGGGCTGGGGTAAGTAAATGGTAAAGGAATCTAGAAGCATCATTATATTAGTACATGACTTTGAATATGTACAGGGAAGGCACAGGCAGTTGCTGCTCTTCTCCCAGTGCCGAGTGTAATTATAGCTACCAGCAAGAGTTGTTGCCAATAAGCTTAAAAGGCAAAGGGGAAGTGGTGGGATTAGAAATGCAGTGTCCTACAGAAAAAAAGCAACAGGAGGAACACCTCAAAACACAGGGGCTTTCCCCCAAGGGCAGGCCTGTGGCAGCAATGCCTATCTCCCACTGCAGTGAAACAGATGGCTGCAAAGGTTCTAATGGTACAAAGATCACAGCATATCCCACAAAGCCATAGAAGGAAGGAAAATAGTAGCATTGCTTAATAGTCTGCTTATTTTACAGTCAAGTGGCTTGCCAAGTAACTAAGCTATAACAAGTCCCATATTTAGGGGAAGAAATGTTTGTCTTCTGTCTGTCCCTGCTCGCAAATGGCAAGTGGAGGGCATTTCCAAGCCAGATAATTTGAGTACAGCATGTTCCCCAAGCCCTGAGCCCCTGCTGTGGAGCACTCTGTGTTAATCACCACAACAGTTGACAAGTGTGCCTTGACAGAGTCTAAGTTTATCATCATCTTTGTAACTTTCACTCTCTACTACTCAAAACAAAACAAACCCTGAAAACCCCTGCAGTTATTCAGCAATCTCCGATTACTGCATTACTTAACACTATCAGTTCTCTTTAGGATTACATAAACAGCAGCCACCAATGACAAAAAGATGTTGATTTTGTTGCCTAAGTGTGTGCATCTAAAGCTGTTTGAGATGCACATAGTAGCTGATACACTGATACAGGGCACACACAGAATAGTGCCAGAAATAAGCAACTGGAGGCCAGGTGAAGTATGTCCTAGGGCATCTCAAATGGCTGGAGATACCTCATTTAAGCAACAGAACTGTTCCCCAAATGACCCTTAATGTCTTGCATTCTTCGGTTACAACACCCAACAACTGAATGTTTCCAGAGATTGGATTTTAATGCTATTAAAAAATGCATTACCATTGCACCTATATCAAAGTAGAAATACATACAGCGTGTACATGCAGAAGCACATCTTAAGCAAAAGACTAAAAATGTAGCAATCCTTCTGAATAGGAGCAGATGCTGAAGACTTTCACCTGAAAGAATCATCTTACAAAGTAAATGCTTCAGTCTGAAGAAAAGCGTGGTCTGAGCAAACAGCAAAGAACAATGCTCCAAGACTCCATGTAATCACCTACTGATAAGAGAAGAACAACACAGCAGGAAAAAACCTAAACAAACAAATGCTTCTAGCTTATATAGGTAGGTGGGGCAAAATGACCCCAGCCTCTGCCACCAACACCCACGACATTATTTCACAACCAGCACTACTAACCCACAAGAGAACAGGTAATTATCCAAATGCTCTGCATTTGTTATCTCATGAGTGACCTTTCAGGAAGCACCTCTGTCATCTTTTCTAAGTCATGGGTTCTTTTTCCCCCTCTACTCTGTACTAGTCAGGCCGTATCTGGAGTATTGTGCCCAGTTCTGGGCCCCTCAGTTCAAGAAGGACATGGAGCAGCTGGAGGCTGCCCAGCACAGAGCAACAAAGATGATGAAGGAAGTAGAACACCTTCCTTATGAGGAAAGGCTGAGGGAGCTAGGTCTCTTGAGCTTGGAGAAGGTGACCTCTTTAGTGTCTACAAATATGTGATGGTGGGTGTCAGGAGGATGGAGCCAGGCTCTTCTCAAGGTCATCTGGTGACAGGACAAGGGGCAATGGATGCAAGCTGGAACAGAGGAGGTTCCATATAGATATCAGAATGAACTTCTTCACAGTGAGGGTAATGGAGCATTGGAACAGGCTGCCCAGATACAGGTGTACCTGCTTGTGTAGGGAGGTTGGATTAGGTGACATCTGGAGGTCCCTTCCAGCCTAGAACATCATAAGATAGATCTTCCCTCTGTTAGCTCTCAGACATGGATTTTTTTCAAGATTTTGCCTAACAGTAATAGAATTACATTTAAGTTTCAATTAAAAACTATAATCAAAGTGTACAATTAGTATATCTGGTATCACGTGAATGCCCAGCTAAAATATTAATTAATAATTTAAAACAATCAGCCAAGGTGGAAACTGATTCTTTTTGCAGTTTACTGTTTTGCTTCCAATAATAGAATCAATTTAATAATAAAACCACTCTTTTCCTTTAATTTGAAATTATACTAAAAATCCTAGTAGAATTTAGGAATAGAAACATTCACTGGCTGATCAGCACTAGAACTTGATTTGAATCTGACTAAAATGCCCTTAGGAAATTACTGCATTTAACGTTGCTGTTTTCACTTCAAAATTTACTGTATTTCACAGCCTTCACTCATTGTTCTCCCCATACCTCTATGCTAAATTTTACAACAGAAACCCCCAACCCCACAGCTGATAGTCAGCCTTCTCCCTGACAGATGATCTGGTGTAACACATTATTGCATGCAAGCTATAGGTACTAAACATATGTTAAATATATAAATACAGTAAGAGCGTATATGCAACACCTTATCCTCTCACTTGGTAAATGCCACAAACACAACTAGAGAAAACAAAAATAGGGATATAAATACCTACACCACAGAATTCTGCCATTGCTTGAAGCATGTGCTGCTCTGCATGCACATCATCTTACCTCTGCTCAACGTGCTGCTAAGCAACTTTAAATCCTGCTCAAAGCTGATGGAATTAGAGACTGGAACTGGCAGAAGCATTGCATTGTGCAGATATGTACTGGGATGAAAGTGGTTACAGATATGAAGCCGTAGCTTAAGAGCCAAATTCTCTTTCTTACCTCTTCAAGTTGACACTTGTTAGTCACTTGGAAAAGTCCTACCAAGCAGAAGAATTAACTGCGTAACAGGACTTGATGAAAAGTCTCCTCAGCAAACAAATAAGAAAGCAACAGTTCAAGAGAGAAATATGATAGACTGCTCCAAGTCAGGTACATGAAGGCCATGACATAGATAACTATTTTCTCCTGCCTGTTATCTTCCCTTTTCCATGAGAACAGGCTTGATTTTGTCTGATTTATCTTTCTTACTGTTTCTGGGATTCCATAAAAAGGAGTAAGCCTTTTAGCTTCAGAACAGATTTATATCCACTTTCAAAATAATCAGTGCCTTCCTGTTGTAAGGAAATACACATGGATCTCTGTAGCAGACTAAGCTTTCTACAGCTGGTCTGTCCACCACAGACTGAGAAATGGCCTTTTTAGATATACTGAATTAATTCAGTACAACTTTTTATGCTGAGGCAACCTATGTGGCATGCAGTATGGGCTGTCACACGAAAGAATCATGCTTTTTACAGCTGATGATTGTGAAGACTAAGCTATCAGGAAGAACCTGAAATACTGACTGTTGGAAGTGACTACACAGCACATGAAACAGTGGCATGTTCAGTGAATCTCTCCACTGTCATCTTTAGAGCTCTGAAAACTAGGGAAGAAAACAAAGGCAGGTCTTCAAGTTCCCAATAGATATGCTAAAAATACAAGACCTTTCAGAGTAAGTGGAAAACTATCGAGTAGGAAGATTTCTCTGTGGGGCCATACTGGTGATGCTGAATGGGTGAATAGGCCTACATTCAAAAATCTGACTTCTGAACAAAAATGCCTGCGGAGCAGCTAGAAGCTGTAGGAGATCTCACCAATAAGCAGAGACTTTCAGTAATTTTCTCTCAGCTACAAGATGCTGGATCTAAAGCAAGCAATGGATTAAAATAATGCTTCTGAAAGAAGGGGACGCATCACTAAGGAGGGCATAAATACGTGTGCTGTACTTATTTGCTCATTAGAGAAAGAGAAGAGGAAAAAACATGCAAATTAAATGGAAATGCCTCATTTTCACAGAGTGCAAAAAATAACACAGCAGCCCATGGGAAGACACAGCTGGTACTCAGGCTTATTGCTACTGTTGAGGCTGAATGGTAAGCAGGATTAAGAGCAAGCCAGGCTCAAAAAAACAGCACCAGGCAGTTTCTCTTTCACCCCACTCCCAATTCATCCCAGTTCTGCTCTTTCCTAACCACGTTAACTCACCTCCCAGTATCAGTTCAGCTTCAGTCAGCAGGCTCCACCGATCTGTGTATAAGAAAGATTACAGCTTGGGTTCCTGCCCATTTTGTTACAGCACAGATTGCTTCCCGTATTGAAGAGGGAACCATCTGGGAGGAAAAGCAAATGCTTGGCTACTTAATTGGTTCTTTCAGTAAAATAGAATACAGTTAGGATTGACAGACCTAGAGAAAATCACAAAAGCAGCCATCAGAAAGTGAGGGAAGAAAAAAAAGGAGCCTGCCTCTGCTCCAAACACTGAAAAGATTTGGAAATAAAGTAAGATTTGTGGCAACCCTCTCCATTGTGCTTCACCTTGGTCACTGCAGCTTTGCTACCCCACTCCTGAAGACAAGATTCACCCCAAGCAGGAGCAGGGGGACTGGTTCCATGGACATGATAAACTCCTGTTCACACATTTATTAAGACAAATTATCCACTACCTACCTTCTCATCTAGATGTTGGAGTAAAAGAAGATTTAGGAGTTGTTTTTCATTTCTATAATTGCCCAATTTACTAGAAACACTTCAACAGCATTTATAACATTTCTCACCCTTTCCATTTTACACCTTAAGAATGTCCCTCAATTTCTCCAGGGGAATGGAAGCAGGTCTTTATGGAAGGGTTTGCAGGACTAAGAATTCCGCCAGCAAATATGACTCAAGCTTCAAGGTTTCTTCCAACCAAAGTGATTCTGTGTCTGATTCTTTGTGTGTGGTTCTCTGCCCTCTCTTACACACATACACTTAAGGTGCCTATTCAGCATAGGAAATTTTAGCTCTCACAGTTTCTAAATCTCACAGGATTTGAGAATTCACTATTCCAAGATCTTATAGAATCATAGAATCCTCATGGCTGGAAAGAACTTCCAGGATCATCAAGACCAGCCCTCATCCCAACATCTCCCTGACTCCTAGACCATGGCTTCAAGTGCTCTAGCTACTTGCCTTTTATACACTTCCAGGGATGGCAACTCCACCACCTCCCTGGGCAGCCTGTTCCAGTGCCCAACCACTCTCTCAGTAAAGAACTTCTTCCTAAGATCCAATCTAAACCTCCCCTGATGCAGCTTGAGGCCATTTCCTCTTGTCCTATCATTAGTAATTTGGGAGAGGAGACCAGGATCAGCCTTGCTACAGCCTCCTTTTAGGTAAGTGTAGAGAGCTATAAGGTCTCCTCTCAACCTCCTCTTCTCTAAACTAAACAGCTCCAGTTCCCTCAGCCACTCCCTATAGGGCCTGTTTTCCAGACCTCTCACCAGCCTTGTTACCCTTCTCTGGACCCACTGCAGCACCTCTTCCATCTTCCATTTGCAAACTTTTTTCAGTATTCTAGATCACCACATGTCGTCAGTCCTTTTGTTGCTCAAAGAATGATCGGATCTCCTACTTCAGATTTCCAACTGTTCTTCTTCAGCCTATTTCAGTCTCCACACATCAGCCATCTAACCCCCACTCGATACTGCAAAACATATTTTGTGCTCAGATGCTGGATTTGTCAGAATCTCTACAGTTTTAGAACTGGCTCAGGTTGAGCATCTAGATCTGGAACAGAAGAACAGTAGGTTGTTCAGGCTAAAGACTAAATTTTATACCACTTTGGACAATGGTTAAGCACTGAACTATTACAGATAACACCCTCATCAATTTAGTAAGGCCCTACTCAACTCATGCTCTTAGAATTGTTGATGCTTTGCCACATGGATCAATTTGTCTCTAGGCCTTCCCGCAGCCAAACATTCATGAGAAGCATGACCTGATCTATGGGTTGGATAATAAACACTACCTAGTATCCTTTCCCTTAGCAGCTACCTCCTATGTATCAATAGCTTTGCAGAAACATTACCAAAGATCCAGAAAGATCAAAGAGAACAATGTTACTTGTTTGTTACCCTTAGAAACTGTAGTTCATCTTTAGCAGATGTGAACTTCAAGCCCTTTATCAAAGGTCATTCATGCTTGTTAAGAAATTTGAGAGCACAGAAAACAAGGCAATATTTTATTTTGAGTTTCTGAAAAATACATGACTATGAAAGCCATTAAAACCAGTAACAATAAACCATACTGGCATTTTTACATGAATACTCCTTTGAAGTGCTTTGACCTGCTGCTGCCACATTTTGACATTGTATAGTCCATAGCTCCTGCACATTCAGCTCCTGGACATTATTTCAGCTCTGAAAGTTTATTTCAATTAACCTTAAACCTACACTTCATTAACTCAATCTAGTCCTAATCAACACCATGTAAGGGTTTTTTGTACCACCTTAAATAATCTTGTTAAAAGAAACCAACCCATGCATTTATTTAAACCTGAGTAAGGACACACACAGACAAACCTTGCAAGAGACCATATACTGTTTCTGACCATATCTCATCAACCAGCCTGAAGAGCTCTGCACAAAAGTTTTCAGCACCTATTTAGAACAAGACTCTCATTGCTCAAACCCACCTTGGCATGGTGTTCCCAAAGAAAAGGTTACCAGCTGCAAATGGCCAGTACTCAAACTCCATTGCAGTGGCTGGTACCATAAGATAACTGCTGTTTGTTGACTTATTTGGGGACATTAGCATCCTGTTGTAGGTGCTGTGAAATCACTTGCACACAAGCAATCAGATAAAACTTGAATACATGAAAAACACCTTTTGCTTTGGACTTATGTGTAATATCCTGGGAAAAGGAACTTGATAAAGGAATAAAGGAAGTTACTTCTACTTTTGTTCACAGTCAGTGAGCAAAAGTATGCAAAGAATGAAAGCAAATGAAATGCTGGACAACTGGGAGATTTTTTAAGATGTTCTAAAATATTTCTTGTCACTATTATCTTGTTCACCAATTATTTTATAGTTTAATGTCTCATTGCTGTTTAAAAGTTCATTTTCATTATTCAGACTATATAAAATGTTGTAGATAAGGAAAAATGGTATCATTTGATTGGCTATCCTCATTCTACTCTTCAGAATTATTTAATCCAAACAATTCTGTGAGTTTGGATGCTAGAAGGCAGAAGCACAGCCCAACTGTGATTCAATTTTAGGGTTTAACAGTTGTGCATCTTTCCCTTTGAAGGGTATTTCTAGACTGAACTGCTGAAATAAAACAGGACTACACCAGATTTCAGCCAATTAAAAAAAACCTCGACAAAACAGTGGCCTCCAGCAACTGATGTTCTGAGACGAAGTTCCAGTTTCTGAAAGCCAATTTGGCAGCATAATCCTCATTTAGTTGTACATAAGGCAGTATATGAGTCAGCTGCAATGCAGGCTTGCCTGTGCTACCTGCAATCTGTCAGTATGCTTGCAGTGATTCTGGAGATGAGAGGTTAGTCCAGTTTCTAGATATATGCAAACTTTGGGGCTCCTCACATAGAGGAATAACAAGAGTTACTGCCTGCCATGGTACTGAACTCCCTGGAGAGAACAGTAAGACCACAGCATCACATCAGCAATATGAGGAGACAGCTTCAGGTTCTGGCTAGGAAAACACTGCTTTGATTTTGGTCAACTAGCCTGTTTTACAATTCTGGCAAAACCAAGGCATTTGTAGTTTCAACTCTCAGAAGCTCTCAAAGTAAAGAAAAAAGATAATTTGAAAAATATTTACAGATATGCTACATACCTAAATAAAGACAGGGAAGTTTTTCTAACTCCTTCAGTGGCATAGACACCTCTTTCTTCCTGGAGTAAACAAACTAGATTAGAAGAACATACAAGGGAGACTATCTGAAAAAGGAGACACTGGTACTTACTGCCAGACTGCAGCAGCTGCTGCCTGCAGTGCCTTGTTCTACAATGATGGTGGGCACGCTGACATTCCAGATAAAAGAGTCACGTCACTTTGTTCCCTCAGGGAAGTCTCTGTTTTTAAGGGGATACTATTAAGAACAGCAAGCACAAACATGAGTCTTTTCCTCTAGTCTTTTTGTGTAATTCTGTGTAAGCATATATCTGTACTTTATTTTATGGAAGAATGAATTGAATGTCACTACAGACACACAAACAAGCAATAACCTAACTGAATGCTAGGCACGTAGTTCACTGAACCCCTGCAGTACAGCTCCATTCCTTTCTGACGTGTAGCCAAGACCCGCAGAGACTCTAAGTCATTAGCATACATGCAATGCCCCAGTGCCAACAAGCTACAGCCAGTCTGCATCCAGACAGTCACTGCAGGCTGTGACACACAAGGCCACCTTCCCTGGCACAAAGGTGTATCCTTGCATAGCAAGAAGTTTGGCCATGAAAATATTTACACATGTGAAGATATCTCAAGAAAAGGCCCCATGTAAAGGCCTTTGAATGCCCATTCGTTGTGGGACCCATCTCAACTGTGACAGGCCACCAGTGCTTTATCCTGCATAGTCAACTTAAGCCTCAGAAAGGCATCACTAGTGGGTCAGCAGTTGTAGAGAAATTTGCTCTTGCTCATCCTGCTACAGATCCTCTCTTGTGTCCTGTGACAAAGGACACTGTATCCTCCTGTTCCATGTTTATGCATTATGCCTCTCACACTTTGATAGTTTCTTGGAAGAGCTTCCACTCGTGCATGCAGCATCTACAGTTCAGATTTTGCTGCTTTTTATCTGGCTGCTCATTTCCATCATTTGGAGCTATTCTCCATCCATATGCACAGGCAGGTTGATCATCACTCTCTTTGCTCTATACATAATAATAACAGCTTATCTGGAGTTATCACCATGGACCACACAGGCAGCAAAGCACACAGAGAATAGCCAGGCTGATAGACGTTGCTGAGTTACTCCAGGAACACTTTCTCCAGCTTACTGGAGACCTTTGCCTCCACTCATTCACTGCCTATAAAATTTCCAGAGCTTTTCAGTTGGACTGTTTGGGCTCATGTTCCTGTGGATGACAAATCATGGGACCTTTGCATATAATTTGATGTGTTTCTTCACCAGCTAATTTGATGCTTCAGATCTACTGTATTCTCTCTGATAATCTCAACCAAAGCTTGAGAGTATTTTATCAGATGGATGGTTTGAGTGACTGATATGACCTACATGCAAATACTGTAGCAGAATTTACTAGTTCCAGATACTTTACTAATGCCAGTAATGAATGCAGCTGACAGGCAAACAGGTTACTGGTGCTAATATTTTCCACATTAGGCTCTTTTATGGAATGGTAAATACACCCTTCTGGCATTTTCCAGTATTTCTAACGATGATGCTCTTTTTAATACACGAGACCAGCAGTATTTCAGCAGTATTTCTTTCCCCTGTGCTAAGTCAGTTCAGAATCAGGTTCTGAGCACAATGGAAGTGTAAGCTATGCCTTTCCACTCATGATGTGCTTTCTAGTAGTGTTCTCACCATGCAATCCCTTACTACTTTTTTTAAAAATGCAGCAAACATATGAAGTAAAACATATCTGATCTCACTTTTCTAATTCCATCCAGATACTATTAAAATATATAACGGAGAACACTTACTTTTGTTGCACTTGCACAAGCACAACTCATCAACATCAAGAACATATCCTCTTACAATTCCTTGATCCACCCTATGACAGGTACTTCCACACTGAGGCAAGCACAGCAGGAAATCCATGCACACAAGAGCTTTCCAAGATTCATTCCTAGTTCTAAAAGTCGGCATTTGCTAGAGTGATGACACGTAAGATATAGTAGGCTGCAAAACCACTGGGCTAATGAGTGTCAAGTTAAACATGACATGCCAAGGGAGATGGAGAATCTATCCACTGGTATCTTCAAAGTCTCCTATTGGCTTCTGAAGCTACAAACCTGAGCACAAAGCTCATTATTCCAGAGCTCGTTCCCACCACTCTTGCATCCATATTCCCTGTTCAGTCAAATCTTTACTTGTAAGGGATCTACAAATGTGAAAAGTTCCTACTATAGTTAAGGACAGCCTCTGCAGAGCTCACTAACTTTGTACCCTTTTCACCTTAGGCTCCTGCCTTAGGCCAAACCACTATCCAGCATGCTTCAAGGGTCACAACAGCATCCTTCATTTTGCTGCACTGAGCAAAGAAAGATCTTCCCACTGGATTTCTCAAAAGAGGTTAAACATACTAGACTTCTATTTTGTATCACTGCCTTGTACTTTCACAAGAATTTCCCTTCTACTTTCCATGTACTGATCAAAACCACTTGATAAACCTCGATATGCCATTTCCAAACTCATGGAACATTTCCCATCAAATACTGGGAAGCAGTGAAAACACTTCTTGTTTTAGGTAGGATATGGGTTTTCTTGCACAACCCTAGATGATTACTTAGCATCTCAAATCGAACTTTCAGCACAACCTTCACCCTGACCAAACACAGCACAGTCAGCCCATGTTCACTGCAGTTGTATAGCTTATTTCCTTAACATTGAGCCTCAGCATCCTATCTTTTGTAATAGGGGGAACACAATGGCATTTCTAAGAGTCTGATATTTCTCATTACAGATAGTGCCCTCAGTATTTTCATCAAACAGGGAAGATACCCATTAAACTTGAATCCTGAAAGATTGTCTCCCTGAAACCACATGGGGTTTTTGTAGCACTTTACAGATCTTTCTTGGTGCTTCAGGGATCAGGCAGGGTATTCTAACTAAGACAACAAGACACAACTTAGATTGTTCTGCAAGTAAGTTGTTTTTTCTGCTGAACATACCCACTAATTACTCACAAATTACATGAAACTCCATTGCTTCTACCTCAGATCAAATAACATAGCACAGTCCTCACCGCATGTGCTGCACTTCCTATCTGGGTCACATGGCCCAAAGGGGCTGTAATAATCTTTCAGTCATGCCTGGTCATAAAGATTCATCCCTATTTCTGGTCCAGCAAATTAAACTGGTCAATCTTGTTTTGATCTCATACCACTTTGCAATCATGCAGATGGACTGAAATGGTAGCTCTCACTGGCTCTAACATGGGAGACTGGTCTTCCTTTCTTCCTTTGAGGGAGAGGCTGCTCCCTTCAGCCTAAATTTTTCTATATATTTTTTTTTAATCTGAAAGATCTTTTGTCACCTTTGATCTTTGGCTCAGTGAAGCCCGCTTTCACTGAACCTGCCACCCCACCAGAGTTTCAACAGCCACATACCACCTTCCCTGTATTGCTGTTCATTTAATTATCCCATGCACGAGCGGTCAGGTTTTGTCTGGCTCGCTCTCTCACAGGCCTAGGCACACCAGCAGCAGCACCTGTGCCCATCCTGTCATCCTGACTCTACATATCTGATGCTGAGGTATGTTCCTCTACTGTGGCGGCTGCTGCTGTCTTTACTGGGGTCCAGAAAACTACTTATTTGATGCCATAATCTTAATCTTAATCTTGGTGTAACCCTTCCCATTTATTGCATTCTGGCTGGAAGAATGTTTGGGGAATCAAATGCCCAAGAACAAAACCAACTTCTGAATAGACAGAGCAGAAGACAGTACAGTGAGCTTGGGACAAACACAGCAGCTTGCCTTGGCACTCTTAAGTGACCAAGTTTTTCCCTTCTCCACAGCATTCCCCAGCCTCCTGGTGGAGATCAGCTTTTCAGGTCAGAGGAAAGCTCCACTTGCCCTTTGGTTTTGCTTCCCTTCTGCCCTTCAGTCTGCTCTCTGTGGGTTCAGAGACTCTCTGCTTTCCAGAGTGCAGCTGTTGATCTCCCAGACAGGGACCACTATGAGCATCTTCCTGATCAGCCCAAGTTTGAAGAGGACCTCCCAAACAATGCTCACAGTTCAGCGTTGCTGTAGGTTAAAACACTCTGACATGAAAAAGTGCAGCAGTGCTAAGGATGATAGAATAACAGAATGTTATGGGTTGGAAGGGACCTGCAGAGATCATCTAGTCCAACCCCCCTACAACAGGAGGACTATCTAGGTTAGGCCCTGCAGGAATATATCCAGGCAGGTTTTGAAAGTCTCTAGAGAAGAAGAGCATCACCTCAGACTTTCTTTTCCGCAGTGCTGGGGCAAATGTAGCGAGTGTGGTTCTTTCCTTGCGGCATCTACTGAGTTACTCTGTCCAGGGCTGTCTGAAGCACATGGCATGCACATTCTCACACACAAATGAAGTGCCTCTTTGCTGGCTTTGCAGGTTCTGACTCCACCCTGCCCCATTGCTTCCCATTACACAGACAGGGTCGATGAAGCTGCATTGCCCTGATTGCCCCCAGCACCGGTGAGCTCTACCAACTGAGAATTTAATTTGTGCCTTGTTGTTTCCTCTGTAGGCCTGTCATGGATTAGACAAGAGATGCTTGATGGTTGTTTCTCTTAGGCTTGGGGTTCTCTTTTCGCCCTGAACCAAGGGTGTCCTTCTTGTGGGGACCAGCTTGTCACTTGTTCAGAGACCCACTGCTTTGCTGCTTTGATGCAACACTGCAACATTATTTTACCCCCAAGAAGGCTTTGTTCTCAATCCAGTGCTTCATCGAGTCAAGTTTATCTGACCCCCTACTGAATGTGAAATAATTATGGCAAGCAGATTAATCTGTCAGATCAGCTGGACAAGTGGTGTGGGATGCAGAGCTGCCCCACCCCATCACACAGCCCCCCCCC
>VZRI01005805.1:12081-51935 GCA_013397515.1 Upupa epops | reverse complement strand
TAGGAGATGGACAAGTCAGGAGTCATACATGAATCACCAGCAGAATAACAGAATTATTGAGGCTGGAAAAGCCCTTTTTGCTCATCCAGCCCAGTCCATGACCTAGCATCACCACATCTGCTAGACCATGACACTAAGTGCCATGTCCAGTCTTTTCTTAAACACCTCTCGCTTATGCCTGAAAGGTCTAAGAAAAAGTTGTTCTTCCATCCCAGCTCCCACTTATCTGAAGGTAGCCATGGACTTTCAGTTTCTCACCTACTGTCTTAGCCATTTAATTTATGCCATTCAATTAAGACTAGTATTTTCTTTTATCCACCTGCAAAAATAATAAGAGGTTTTAATGTGTGGTGTCTCACGCAGACAACTGTCAGAAAGAAAAAACCTCTGGACCTGTCAGTTTTCTGCTCCAGAGCTGTGGAGACAGTGTGCCTTTCACGCAACTCTGTGGGCAAAAGTGCTTTGCTGGCTACTGCCAAGCTGGGTTAAAAGATTGCAGCCCTGAGCTGCTTCTCAGAGGGTACCAACTTCTCCGATATATCAGCAGCACTGCAGTGTAGTCACTTTCTGGTCCCATTCCATATAAAATAAAGCTTTGAGAGGGTTTTTTTTCAGATACAAACAGTGCATGATGAAGCTATTTCACTGTGTCATCAGAAACTTTGCAATATCAACTATGTCTTTTCCTGCTCACCCAAGTTATACCAGTCATTTGTCATTTGGATTGGTTCAGTAGTACCAGTCATTTCTCACTTCAAGACTTAATTTTAAAAGTTCACAATGCCAGATGCGTAAGTTCTATTGCTATTAAACAGAAGCATCATCCATTTGTCCTGTCCTCATATTTTGTCAGATGTGTGTTCTTTTGCATGGAGCTCAATGGGTGCTTTTTGGAGGAAGCATTTTTGGTGTAGGCATGCTTACAAATTCCTAACTATGATTAAATTGTTGAGTGAAAACAAGATGCAGAAACCAAGCTGTTTTAGTACAAATAAAGCCTATTCAAGGAGTGGGGAATTAGAAAAAGCAGATTTAGCATCACTGCTACCATCAGCAGTTTGAGGGTGTGTAATCCTTAGTCACCAGATTGTGATGAGTCTTTATTAAAAAACATTTTGACAAGCAACAGAAAGTTACACTGGTATGTTTAAATGCAGTCTTAATAGTTTACATTAAACCTCTAAGCTTTCTTACATCTTGAATAAAAGATGTATTATAACACTATTATTAGCATAATAATTACAGAATCACAGACCTCTGAGATCATCAAGTCCAGCCTATGAACTGACACCACCACATCAGCTAGACCATGACACTAAGTGCCGTGTCCAGTCTGTTCTTAAACACCTCCAGGGATGAGGATTCCACCACTGCCCTGGACAGTCCATTCCAGTGTCTGACCCACCTTTCCATGAGGAAGGGCTTCCTAACATCCAACCTAACCCTCCCCTGGCACATCTTCAGTCTCTGCCCTCTTGTTCTACCACTAGCTGCCTGGGAGAAGAACCCAACCCCTACCTAACTGCAGCTTCCCTTCAGGTAGTTATAGAGAGTGATAAGGTCCCCCTGAGCCTCCTCTAGACTAAACAATGCCAGCTCCCTCAGTCTCTCTTCGTAAGACTTTCCCTCTAGTCCCTTCCCCAGCCTCGTTGCTCTCCGTTGGACCTGCTCTTGACTTAACTAGCAGAATAGTTTTAACAGCTTTGATTAGTGTTTTCTGCAGTTAGAAATGTTAATATGCTTTTGTTTATAAACTAGTGCAAATAGAAAGTTCATTTATTTGGGAATTCTGAATTTTTACTACTGCATTTGCAACTAAATCTTTAGGGGAAGGTAGATACAGATCAGTAGTATTCAGGATTTGGTTTTCATCCTCACTGCTGCATGATGCCATCTTTCTTTTTATCACAAATGGTTAGGACCTCATTTTATTCCTTCCCTGCAATGTGATTAGTGTTGGGACAATGGGAAAAGACACTTCTGTTGCACAACAAGGTGAAAGTTTTCTTGTGTGTCCTGTTGCACATCCTGATGTGGCCGCATCACTAAATGAGAGAAGGTCCAAAGACATCTTCTCTCTTCCCAGTGTCAAACTGCTAAAGAACAATTCTTTTGCTATTGGGAAAGAGTATGGCAAGGTTATAGAGCTTAATGTCTAGTTATAGAGCTTAATCCTCAAGATGTTGCTACAGAGTATTTTTGCTTACAGTATTTCTGCAAGGCTAGAAAAGGTTTATTGTGAGGGCAGGCCTACCTTGCTCTACCTTGTCAGATTCCATCTGACATGCATCCAGCAAGCCGCTTATATTGTTTGCTCACAAGACAAGTCAAAGAATAGCTCAAGCTTTCTTGAAGGCATCTATTTCAACAACTGTTAAGTTGATATTAAAGTGTCTGTGTCATCATTTCCTTCTGAGAAATGTATTATTCAAGTGGTTTCAAGAAACTTGTCACATGCCACCTTCTTTCTAAAATAGCAGTGTGAATAGGCAGTATGAATAAAATTTAACCCAGAAATCTTGTGTTTAGATTAGTATTTAGTCATATATTTTCAAAATCTGTTCTGGAAATGTTTAGAACATTACAAAGAATGAAAATATTCAGCCACAGGAGGAATAAATGGTAGTTATTAAAAGCTGAGTTCAAAGTAATGACATATTCTCTGTCTTTCTTACCCTACAAGCAGTAATTTGGTATCAACACAGTCATTTAAAGGGAGACAGATGGGTCTTGATGTCAAGCTCCACCAATGGTATACATCTCTTGACAAACATATTTATCACTGCTCTTTGGATTTTCATACTGCTGCTGCCTTTTTGTAAAGAGTTCCTCTTCAGTTTCGCAGGATTATAATGTACATGTATGTGGGTTTTTTCAGACAAGAAGCCCTTCTTGCTGCTATTAGTGAAAAAGATGCCAATATCGCTCTGCTAGAACTTTCATCCTCTAAGAAGAAGACCCAAGATGAGGTGGCTGCACTGAAACGAGAGAAAGACCGCCTTGTGCAACAGCTCAAGCAGCAGGTGGGTAGAAAGGGGCCAGGAAAGAAAGTGGTTAATAAGTTGGCTTGAGATTTTTATCTCGGTTGATGAAAGTAATAGTGCATAATTCTGCCATATGTTCGGATGGAGTGCATCAATTACAGTTTCAAGCTAGCCACCAGTCTTGAAGCCTGTAAGTCATAATAGGGAAGTCTCAGTGGTGAGACAATGTTGTTCATTGTGTCACTGTCTTATAAGTACATCTGATAAGAATGTACATGAAATCA
Source organism: Upupa epops (assembly GCA_013397515.1). Lineage (NCBI taxonomy): Eukaryota > Metazoa > Chordata > Aves > Bucerotiformes > Upupidae > Upupa > Upupa epops. The sequence continues at coordinate 48,667 of VZRI01005805.1, read as the reverse complement.
TGAAGGATATTAGTTACTGTATGAATAAGCTCAAATTCAGGGAAAATGTCTCATCCTTGTCATGGTGGTCTCTAGCCTACATGGCATACATGGAAGAAAACTCCTTGCTCTCAGTGATGAATGTGCTACACCACACAGTCTGTCCTGTTCTTTCTAACCTTTGACAGGAGCATGAGACATGAGAATGCCAACTGCTAGAGTCGAATTTGGAAGGTATCCTACTTGTGAGGAGATTGATCCTTTCCTTTTTCTGGCCTTTCCCATTTCTAAGATCTTTTTGTGTTTGCATAACAATCAGAAAAAAAGTGTGTTTCTGTTCAAGCATTTAACATTGTATTTCTGTGTCAAATGGAATGTGACAATTACATTGCAGTAAAACACAGAGGAAGCGATAGGCATCGCTGGCAATAAGTGATTTAGGATCTGAAAAAACTGTAGATTTTTTACTGCAGAACTTCTGATGGGTTTTTCTGAGTTATTCCCTTGCCACAGTCCCTGTAATTGCACATATGCTGCTGCCACTTCAGTATCAACTTCTTCAGTGACACTGTTTCCATTTTCATAAGTTTTACGTGCTGTCAACAACAGTAAGGCAAAACCATGTCTGCTTTCTGATAAAAGATTTCTCTGCTTCTTCCTTAAGAAATTCAAGTAGGTTATTTGCCATGTAACTTTAAGATCACAATTATTTATTGTTTAATTGAAGAGCAGTGATTTTTATTGTCATGCCAGCTTGAAAGCAAGAACGATAGTTTATGTCTTATTTATTTTTAAGCAACAGTTGTAGTTACTTTCACTTGTCAGCCAGATGATCTCTTATTAGAACAAGGTTCAGAAGTGGTCCCAGCAATGTAAAGTACTTATTTCCTTCATGTAATTGTCTGGTGGTGTCACAGCCTTAATATACATTAGCACTCTTTCCAAGAGAATGTAGTAAAGGTATAAATAGAAAATCATGCATCATGGGGCTGCTACGTATTTTCCAGTGCATCCTGTCTCCAAGGCAGAGTATACATTTATATATACTCATATTTAAATCATACCAGAGAAATTTTTGTTTGACCTAATAGAGATATAACACAACCATCATAAAATCTATCCTACACCTTAAGAATCTTTTATCCTTTTTTGTGTGAAAGTTACCATACAGTGAAAGAAAAGCTCCTCAGGGTTACTTACCATGGGGCAGCAATAATCACCATGTCTATAAGTTCCAAGGGTTCCGAGATCGCATTTAGTTTTTTCAGTACAAATTTTTTTGACATGTGCTTTTCTGCCTCAATTCAAATCATGCCAGTTGTGACAGCTCTAGAAATAGGAGATGGGTCAGAAAAGAAGGCTACAAAATTTTGCAGGATCCTCATTAGTGGTACAGTAAAAGGGAATCTCATTTTTCCACATGCTTTACTAATACTGTGTGTGCTTGGCCCTTGTGGGCCTCTTCAGTTATTACAGGTCACCAGGCTCATACTTTCCAACAGAACAACTGTGCTGCTTCATCAGTTTAAGGTTTCTCTACATTGATTCTCTTCTACCTCTTGAGAACAAGGGTCCATCTGTGTTTGCCAGCTCCACAATACTATGTAGCATTTCAGGAATTTCCTAGAAGTTTAGCTGTAATTCCTAAATTTACAGTAGAAATTGTGAATGAAGAGTCTTTGAGACTTGCAGATGTATTGAACACAGCTGTTCAAGAAAGGCAAGTGATGCCAGTTAATCACCATCTTCTGGAAGACTTTCAAAAAACAGATCTGGAGACTAAAAAATTTATTCAACCCTTCAGATTCAGAGTTGGAGTCCTGACCTCAGTAATTCCTTCCATCTGCCCTTAACATTGTTTCAGTGCTGTTGAGCTCCCTGATAAGTATTTGTTATTTCAGTCCATCCCACTTCTAGGAAACACTTAGACTTTGTGGTGGAAAAGCAGCTTTCAGCTGGCTGGCAGGCACAGTTGACTAAAAGATTCCTGTTTCCATGTACATAAGATAGAAATAGAAATAGAAATGCTGAACAATACCGGAAGGGGTGGTTTGCATGAAGAGTTATGCATCCTGTGATAGGCATCCTAGACCTGGTTACTAAATCTCTCTGTGAACTGAAAAGAAGCCCTGGCAGAGATACTGCTTTAAGAAAGCAGTTTTCTGACTGTGCTGCATTCATGTATGTGAATGGATCCAAGTGTGTATGCAGGATTTTGATGTGCTTGTTATCATTGAGTTGCTACAAGATCTACCACTCTTACCACATTTGCTGTTATCTTTCTAACTCTCCTTGTAAGGGTGCTGAAGCACTGGAACAGGCTTCCCAGAGAAGCTGTGGATGCTCCATCCCTGGAAGCGTTCAAAACCAGCTTGGACAAGGCTCCAGGCAACCTGGTCTAGTGAGAGATGTCCCTGCCTATGGCAGTGGGATTGGAACTAGATGATCTCTAAAGTCCTTTCCAACCTAACCTGTTCTGTGATTCTGTGAGACTGTCTTAAAACAAAAAATTCCAACTTGTACAGCTCTGAAATTACAGGTGATCTTTATTTTAAAATATGAAGATACACAGATTCATCAAGGAAAGTTGTGCAAATTCTGAAGGACACTGGCCATTCCTTTCTTCAACTTTCTACATTCCCAATACTGCCATGTTCCCAGTTGCTCACAAGGATAGGGTATTAGTGCAAAGGAGAGAGAAAGAGTTCTGCCAAAGACATTTTGGTTCTTTAATTTCTCTAAGCGTGTATTTTAAAGTTTGAATGAAGAGAGGCGTTTTAGAAAGAGGATATGGCATCAATGTTGTTTTAATTTAGTTTCTAGGTTCTGAATTGCAGGAATGTGCCTCAATATAGAGACCATTTTCTAATGATGCACATGGCATTGACCAGGTTTTCAAGTAAATGGAGCTGTCTGTTTCATATTGGTTGTCATTTTGTATGAAGGATTTCCTCTGTCATCGAAAGGCAGGCCAGTTGCAGGGTGAGGGTCACCAGCTAATGTGGTCCCAATTTACTTCCTCTCAGAATACTTTGTCTGCATGAGTAGTTCATGGAGAAGCAGTGGTTAGGAGGCAGCTTCACCAGAGGGGGCCAAGGCTGATTCAAGAAAACAGAGCTGAAGCTTGTCTAACAAAGTCCAGATGTTGTGTGGCGAGTGCCAGCCAGCATGTTTGGATTATATGCCATACAGAAGCCCCCGTATCATGCATCATGCTGGAATTGACAGAGACCCAAGAAGCTTTGGCCTGCTTTGTGGTAGCACATACACCACGCATTCTGTTAGAAAGTAGCCTGTTTGCTACTTAGTCCTCTCCTTGTCAAGAGAAGTTTTGACCATCAGAATCTATTTTTTTTTAACAGGGCAAAGCACTACTCTGCAAGTTTGAGTTATAAAGGGCATATCTGAATGAGCTGAGATTTTCCTCTCTGTGGACTTTTGAGTCTTAAAAGCTTGGGTTTTTCTACTAGGAGATGTTGTGAGCAAAGATTGTCAGTTTTGTACAGTGTTCAACATAGAGGGAGCCCAACTTAACCAAAATCTCTAGGCACTGTTAATGCCATTAATGCTAAGTAATATTGGTGAAATGGTGCCAGTGGCATCCTAGACTGTATCAGGAATAGTGTGACCAGCAGGACTAGGGATATCATTCTGTCCCAGTAATGGGTGCTGGTGAGTCCTCCTCTTGAGTACTGAGGGGAATTTTGGGACCCTTGCTTCAAGAAAGAGATGGAGGAGTTGGAGCAGGTCCAGAGGAGCAATGAGGCAGGGGAAGGGACTGGAGGGAAAGTCTGATGAGGACAGGCTAAGGGAAATAGGGGCCATTTAGCCTAGAGAAGAGGAGAATCAGCGGCGATCTTATCACTGTGTGTAACTATCTAAAGGGAAGTTGTAGTCAGATGGGAGTTGGGCTCTTCTTCCAGGTAACTAGCAAGTGGATGAGAGAGCAGAAGCCCTTCCTCACGNCAGGATGACTGTGAGCCAGCAATGTGCTTTTGTGGCCAAGAGGGCCAACAGCATCCTGGGGTGGATCAGAAGGGGGGTGCTTAGCACGTTCTTCTCCCCCTCTACTCTGCACTAGTGAGACCGCATCTGGAGTACTGTGTCCAGTTCTGAGCCCCTCAGTTCAAGGAAGACACAGAGCTGCTGGAGGGTGTCCAGCGTAGAGCAAGGAAGATGATGAAGGAGGTAGAACACCTCCCTTATGAGGAAAGGCTGAGGAAGCTGGGTCTCCTGAGCTTGGAGAAGAGGAGGCTGAGGGGTGACCTCATTAATGTCTATAAATATGTGAGGGGGGGGTGTCAAGAGGATGGAGCCAGGCTCTTCTCAAGGTCATCTGGTGATAGGACAAGGGGCAATGGGTGCAAGCTGGAACAGAGGAGGTTCCATGTAAATATCAGAAGGAACTTCTTCACAGTGATGCTAACAGAGCATTGGAACAGGCTGCCCAGGGGAGTTGTGGAGTCTCCTTCTCTGGAGACGTTCAAGACCTGCCTGGGTATGTTCCTGTGTGACTTGGTCTAGGTGATCCTGCTGTGTCAGGGGGATTGGACTAGATGATCTTTCCAAGTCCCTTATGATGCCTTACGATTCTGTGATCCTATGTTGGGTTATAGTCTGGGCTTGATGATCTCAGAGGGCTTTTCCAGCCTCAATTAAATTTTAGGAGTCTCTGACCTATACCAGTGTCTGTTTTCTGAGTGTTTGTATTATTATTCAGTTGATTTGTTTGTAAACAACTGTATTATGTGTTGTAACTATGCAAATTCTTTTTTAATATACAGTAGCAAAAGTTGCTAGAAACTAGCTTGATTCTGTATTTTTGAAAAAGGGATCTCAGAATTCTCATTTTAAGTGGTATGACTGTGGGTTAGATTAATACTGGGAATGTTTTTACTATGCTGCCTTCTCCTAAAGACAAGTAAATTTCAGATCAGCTCCTTAGTCTTTTAAGAACATACCTAATTTTGATTACATTAGGGTGCTCACACCTATACTAGGTACCAGTATAGGTTGGGACTGAGCTGTTGGAGAGCAGTGTAGGAGAAAGATACCTGGGAATCCTAGCGGACAGTATGATGGCTATGAGCCAGCCACGTGCTCTTGTGGCCAAGAAGGCCAATGGCGTCGTGGGGTGTATATGAAGGGAAAGTAGTTAGTAGATCAAGAGAGAGGTTCTCCTTCCCCCCTACTCTGTCCGGCTGAGACCGCATTTGGAATATTGTGTCTAGTTCTGTGCCCCTCAGTTCCAGAAAGACACAGAACTGCTTGAGACTGTCCAGGGCAGAGCCACAGAGATGATGAAGGGAGTGGAGCATCATCCTGATGAGAAAAGGCTGAGGAAGCTGGGTCTCTTTACCTTTGAAAAAAAGAGACTGAGGGGAGACCTTACTTACGTTGATAAATATGGAAAGGGCAGGTGTCAGGAAGAAGGAGCCAGGCTCTGCTCAGTGTCATCCAATGGTAGGACAGGGGGCAACAGGTGTCAGCTGGAATTTAGGAGGTTCCACATAAATATGAGAAGAAACATCTTCCAGTGAGGGTGAAAGAGCACTGGAAGGGGCTGCCCAGGGAGGTTACGGAATCTCCTTCTCTGAAGATATTTAAAACCCACCTGGCTGGTGGATCTAGGGGATCCAGCTCTGGCAGGGGGACTGGACTGGATGATCTTTCAAGGTCCCTTCCAATCCGTAACATTGTGTGATTCTTTGATTCTGTTTTTCATGGAATCACTTAGCTTAATCTTTCTCCACATTTTCCTTAAACAGGTATTTTTTTTTCTATCACACAGACTGTTAATGAAAAATACTGCATAATATTGGACTAGAGATAGACCTTTGTGTAGCCTGTTGGATTTATTTAGTTATACCTGTTCTTAAGGCCTATTAGTGAAGGAGCCCTTCAATGTTGGTAACAATTTTCTATGTGTCATCTGCATTTATCATTATAATGCCATTGTGCATTTGTGATATCCCTTACTGCAACTTAAGCTCTTTACTCTTTTTTTCTGTTGGTTATTGGCATAGCTAAAAATAACCCCACCTATTTCTTCGCCCTTCTTAGCAGCCACTTTGGTTTACACAGTTATCTTTTCTGTGTTACTCTCTAATCCATGTGGTCTCAGTTCTTCCAGTTTTCATGTGTCTTGTTTTGTAGATATCTGGTTGTTCCAGTTGTTCTTAGATTTTATTTCTTTCTCTAACTGTGGTATTTGAGACTGGACAAAGCTCAACATGAGATCGTTCCTTAGCTGGACTTGTTCATGAGCATGCCATGTGAGACAGTGTCCAAAACCTTAATGGAGTCTTCCAAAACCTCACCAGTTCCCACAGGTTCCTAAAAATAACCAGTAATATTTTTCATGTTAATAAACTTTTTTCTAGTATAGTATAATCAGCACTTGAAAAAGTCAAGACCTTTGATTTTTTTTTTTAGTACCATTGCATTTGTTCTTTAATCTCTAGGTACTGACTTAAATTTTATTTGTCAACTGAGTATAGTTTCTAGTGAAGACTGACACAGAAAAGGCTTGTATGCCTTGAGATTCCTCGCTTTTGTTTTGATAAATGTAACAGTTGACTGTGTAGAAGATCATCCTTCATCTTCCTTTCAATTCTAATGTACATCTCTACCATCTACTTTTTCTCCCTTAGTATTTCCGTTTGATTTGGGCCCTCATTCTTGCTGTATACACTTGCTGTTTGCTTTTCCTTCACTTAGTGAAAAAAATCTCCCTTCTGTATTAGTGAAGGGGATAAAAAAACCTCATGTACTTGAAAGTTTGGGTTAATAGTCAGCTTGTTTGCAGTTCAGAGAAATCTTTAATACCTGTTGTTTGCTTCTAGTTACATAACGTCATCGTGCTTATTCCATCCTCTGCAGGCCAGCATGGAGTTTTTATAAGTAACATAAACTGAGAGAAATTATTTGGTGATGACTACTAATACTAATTGATGATCCTAATTGTCCTTGATTCATCACTATCTCTAGGGTCAAAAGCAGCTTTGCACAATCTGAATCTACTTGTTTTAGTACACAAAGGTACCAAAATGCATGGATTTTTTCCAGTGTATTCTTAGCTACACTGACCTTGTGGCTGGCATACATGCAAGCAGGCAGTGGTGGGGGAAATCACTCTGTATGCTTCTTGTTCAGGAAACTATTTGACTAGAACTGAAGAACCACTTTGGACTAAAGTGAATATATTTCCACTAATTGGCTCTCATCAAGCATTGCCAGCTGTCAAATTTAAGCATCGTGGCTTTTGTTGAAGAGCTGTAATCCACTCAGATTATCAATCACAGCACTGCTTGTTTCACCAAGCTTTGCTCCTCAGTAATTGTTTCTGTCAAGGGAGATCTCTGCCAGGAGCAGACTCTAAAAGAAAGCAAGGTTTTGTCATGCCCTCGAACACCACTTCCTGAAGCCCAGCACAAGAAACCCTTGCACACTGAAAAAAAGTACCTTCTCCGTGCCGTGTGCTCCAGACTTTTTCCTCATCATTCTTAATCATCAGCTACCACAGTAATAGCACTTTGTGCAGCATCAGCAGTCTATTCTGGGACAGCATTTCATCTTCCTCTGGAAGATGAAATTCCCCATTCCCTCCTCCTTCTGCCTTTGCCTCTTTTAGTATTACAAAATCACATATGTTCAGGTGAGGTCCTCGCTGTTATCAGCATCATAGTGCTGGAAGAAGGAACTGCTTTTTGACCCTGCTGTAAACAGTGGTCTCATAGCAGTGGTGCTTAAGGACATGGTTTAGTGGTGGCCTTGATAGAGTTAGGATAATAGGTGGACTCAGTGATCCAAAAGGTCTTTTCAAACCTGAACGATTCTATGATTCTGCATCTGTTTTCTATTTGTGCCTTAACTCATGTCCCATCTGCAGTTTCCAGGGCATCACAATGGCAGTTATGTAAGTTGGCTTGAAGGGAAAGGATACTTCCCCTCTCACTGACAGACTGAGCTTTAAGGTTATAGTAGTGCTTAAGAATTCATCGGTGCTTTCTTTCTAGACATTTACAACATTTCAGAAGGTACTTTGTGGACTTATATTTTTCCCAAATGCGATCTCACTTTTCAAAAACCTGTTTTAATGTACAAAAAATACTCCTCTATTTATTGGTTATATTAAAATTTTTCCTGTTATCATTTTAGAGCTTTTGAATTCACCGAAATTTTGCACAAATACATGTCTATAACTACCTAAAAGGTGGTTATGGTCAGGCGGGGGGTCGGTCTTTTCTCCCTGGACACTGGAAACAGGACAAAGGGTCACAGTCTTAAGCTCCATTGGGGGAGGTTTAGACTTGGCATTAGGAAAAGGTTTTTCACTGAAAGAGTGATCAGATTTTGGAATGGGCTGCCCACAGAGGTGGTTGAGTCACCATCTTTGGAGGTGTTTAAAGTTAGTCTGGATGAAGTGCTAAGTGGCATGATCCAGATATCAGATGTGTAGGGTTTCTTGGTTGGTTTTAGGTTGGACTGGATGATCTTTAAGGTTTTTTCCATCCTCATCATTACTGTGATACTGTGATATGAATTGAATAGTTACTCACAGCGTCTGCTGCCACATGTACACTATATCTCATTCAAAGATTAGGAACGATAGTAGATAATTTAACCAACATTGCCCTTGACTGGAAAATCAGGATTGCTAGACAATCTAGGTTAAGAGTTGAGGCACCATATATCTAATTTCTCTAAGTGATAACCAGCCTGCTTGTGTTTGTTGTTGGTTCACATTGTTGAACTTACACCATGGGAGGACCAGGCTTTTAAATGATATTAAAGAGTTTAGTACACTGGGTGAGCTTGTATATCTCCAGAAGACTGCATTAGGAAATCTAATTTTGGGCCTGTAAAAGAATTCTGGCTTTATTCTGTGAGTGCTGTGGCTGACATTAGTACAATGTAAACACAGTCACCATCATTCCGCATCAGAGTTATACCATACTGTAGTTATCATGGCCCAAACCACTCATTTGATGGGCGCTACTTGGTAGTTAAATGAAGAGAATATATTGCAGCGGATCTTTTCAATATATGTATCCAATAGAACATATATATGTACTTATATATTAAGTATTTATGTACTTATGACTGCAAACATGTACTCTCCCTTAATTTCTGACAGTCTTTTTGTTAACTGAGCAGCTTAGAAAAGCTGAGTTTGCCAACAGTTTTTAATTGAAAGAATAAAATTATGAGTGCATCTTCTTTTGCTTAGCTTGTACAGTTTGTGGGGTAGTTGGGAAGGATCCATACACAGCTACTCCGTATTTATTGTCTAGTGGCAGGATGTGCGTCAGTGGTAAAATATTCAAGTCTTTCCAACAATTGGTTCTGTGGCTGGATTGGCTTGGCATCACTCTTTTGGTATTTGAAGGTTGACCAGAAAATACAGTGATTTTACAGTTGTATTTAAATCTTGTCACTCAAACACATTGTTTATGGAACTCCAAAGGTTTGGTGGCAAAATTTCACATAAGCACATAAATAACTTTCATAAGATAAACCTGCCTGTGAATATATTTTTTTTTGTGAAGAAACAGGAATTTCATAGCAAAAAATCAGATACAGGAAGATTTTGAGTTCCTTGTTTAGTATTGGTAAAACATCCTGTTGTTTCCAGCATGAGCGTGTAACCATCCATTTTGATATTTCATTGATTAGGTATGACTTTTCCTTCACTAGATTATTCCTGTTCATTTCATCTGTTTCACCTGGCATTGGCAAGTGTCAACAAGACACACATGTCCCTTTACCTCATCTCACAGATGATTTTGGTTGGAAAAAACTTTTATTTCACGTCCAGCCTTTGACCCAATACTGCCAGGTCACCACTAAATTGTGTCCTTCAGCACTACATCATTTAAATGTTTCCAGGGATCATGACTCCCTAGCTAGCCTCTTCCAATATCTGATAACCCTTTTGGTGAAAAAATCCTCCTGAGTATCCAACCTGGACAGTCTCTGATGCAACTTGAGGCCATCTCCTCTAGTTTTACCTCTTGCTACTTGGGGGAATACACCAACCCCCTCCTCATCTCCACTCAAAATGTGCTAACTTGGTAGGTTGTGCTTTTCTGCTCCTACATTTATTTGCATTATTCCCCAGGGAACACAACACACCGAACACTGTCACACTACAGCTTTAAAGAAAAACTTTTTTTATGGGTGCTTCTCTTTGGATGAAATTCTTAACCTGTGACTTTAAATGCTGCTATACAGAGAACAATCCACATATTGATAATGGGCAGAAAGGTAGCAGCGCAAAGTATTACTTTACCAGCCTCAGTATTGGTTTTAATTAGTATGAGATCTGAAATAACTAGTGAGGTGATGGACAGTGCAAGCTGTGTTCCAAAAACATGCAAGGAGAAGGTGAAGTCAGAGATATGAGGTGAGTGATTGGTTCGTAAGCTAAACATGTAGACGCTTTCAAGCACCTCACAGATTAGCAGTAGTATGACAATATGTCAGTGATGTGTTCTTTGCTTGAAGGAGGAATTGTGCACCTAGAACTACATAGTGAAAAATAGTCATCTGTAGGATTTATTGTATTGCATGATTGGGATTTTACTGTGTTATTTTGGGATTAACATAATAAATTTGTGGGGGTTTGCTTGAGAGGAGATAAAATCCATGCTCTACAATAGACAGTTTTAATCCCACCATCTTAAAATTTGGTAACAGAAAAATGAAGTCTTTACAGAAAGAACTTCAACGTGAGTAAATCAAAGTGAGCTGTAGATGAACAGTGGTCTCAGGTATTTTTGAGATAATGCACTCAAATACCTCTTGCTCTTTTTGGTTTTGGTCTTGAGTTTTTTCTCACCCACTGTATAAAGCTCCTCAGATTTCTGAAAATTATTTCCCTTTTCGAAACAATCTGATTGACCTTGTCCAGTGCACCATAATACTTCAGACTAATGAGAAAGTGCAGGGGAAGTTAGAAAGTTGATGTTGCAGATGCAATTCTAAGATATATGTTTTCAAGTAGGACTAATTTTTTGTTACTAAACCCTCTGTAATTTACATACCAAGTTGTGGACATTGATAGGATCATGTATCAGATTTATCCAAAAGAGACACAGATGTAGGAAAACATCAGTTACTTAGGATAGCCTGTGCATATGGATGGGTGTTGATGGCTTTAGATTCTCCTTCATTCTGTTAAACTTCATGATGTTACATTCCAAAGAATCTGTGTCTTCAAATAATGATTAATAATGTCTTGGTGCTGAAGAAATTATTTGTTTTGCTCCTTAATAAGCACTTGCTGTTTTCTGGTGAAGTAAAAATTTGTCTACAAAGAGGTAATGGTTTTGCCACTTGACATTTGTGAATGTGTGCAGGGAGGAGATGGAGTTTTTTCTCCTCGCTGCTGAGTTGGGAAGCTATGACGAGTCTGGTAACAGCTGTCAAGTCCAAAAGATAAAGATGAGAAAGTTGATCCTAATGGAGATCCTGCTTCCAGTCCCTCCCTTGAATGGGGATTTGCAGATAATACCGCCAAATATGAGGTAGTGATTTTGGTAGATATCTGTAGGGCAGTTGTGTTCTGCCATCTGTGAGCAGCTCTGTATTGAAAGTGAAATAGATTTTTCTGTCTGTCCTTTCTTGCCGAAGGTACCAAAGGTTTGAGCCTTTTCAGTATCAAGAAAGGCTTTTGGATATCAGTGCAATATTGTGAGTAAAGACAAAATAAATCTCAAATTCAGTTATCAGTATATCACTGTCTGTCTTAACTTGGCATAATCAAACGTTGTCATGTGGATATAAGACAATTTGCTGGTCAAGCACTCTCAGGTTCAGATATGAGTATGTTTATCTTTTTCAGTAATACTGCACAATTTTAGGTCCTCAGTAGTATAGGTCAATGGCAGTCTCCCAACTTCCCTAAAGCTATAGTGTCCAAATATAAGTAAAACTCTGAATCACAGCACTGGTGCCTGGGGCAAGTCATGGTCTTTCATCTTGAATACAGTTCTAATTAAAGGGATAGCCATTTTATTAGGGGATTTGTTCTCCTTGAGCACAACTTTACAGTCACAAAACTTAATCTTTTGTTCTCTGTTTACTACTGATTCCTGTCTGTCTTAGTGTGAATACAAGTATTTCCTGTTGTTGAGTAAAAAAAAAATAGATGGAGCTCCCTAGTGGACTGCGGCTAAGCTGGTTGTAGGATCTCAACAACCTGGGTGTCTCTTTTTTTTACAGTGGATTTTTGTTTGTGTAGGGGAAACTTAACTTTTTTAAACATTCCATTTCACCATTGTCCCACACTTAATACTTTTGATCATTTCATAAACTACTCTTTCCATTTATTCTCATTAATCTGAAATGTAACTGTAATTTCTGACACCAAGCCAGTCTGCCTTCCATCTCCAGAACACTAGTGGATATAATCTTGGCTTTGCCTGTGTTATTACAGCTAGCAACCCAAACTTCTGCCAACTGCTGACATTAGTGGTGTTGAAAAAGTAATAAAAGCAACAGAGTTATCCTTAAGAACACACAGATATACAAGTTGTTTAAAACTTGAACAACAACATGGGTTTATTTGCTCTGTGGAATTAGTAAGATCTTTATTGTGTGCACCTTTCATTTCTCTTCCATATCGCACAGATAGACAGGCAAGATAGCAGTATGGTCTCCTGGACTGCAAAAAGAAGGACTCATATTTTTGGTGGGAAGGATCCACAGGTTGGGAAGTGCCATGTTTATTGTCAGCCTACAAAGAGGGATTAAAAAATATGAAGGATTCCCAATTTTCTCCACAGTCATCTAGTTGCAAAGAAATCAGTTGAGGTTGCCCTTATCCTTCTCTTAATTCATCTGTACTTGTGCTGTTTTTGAGGGCTCTTCAACATCACCTTATCTAAGCTGAATGACTTTGTAGTGAAAGGGTTCTTAAGGAAAAAAACACTGGAGGCATGACTGGCTGGTGTTTGTAATGATATTCTGTAAATCCTTCGCTTTCTGTAGCAGAGGTGGAATTTTCTAGGATTTTTTTTCTCAGCTTTACAGTGTACTCTAAGGTGCTCATTAAGTGGGCCTCCACTCACATGTGATGGCATCACACAATGTACATCACAGAAAAACGACAGGTTAGGAAGTAATGTGAATGCCACCTGAAATGCAGACGCTCTAGAGAAGTTCATCTGATCAGAATGGAAAATTTTTACATGCTGCGTGCCTTGAATTTCACAGAAAGGACGAGAATGTTCTTCACTAACAATACTATTGGCACAAATGCCGTGCAAAATCTGAATGTTTCCTCGAGTCTTTCTAGCTACCTTTGTCTAACCTTGGAGGCAGAGACTTAATAGGAAAAATAAGCCTCTGCAGGAAGATAACCAAGAAGTGTTGGTTTTATTGTGATCCTCCTTGCTCGTGTTCTGCAAGAGTGGGGCAAACAGACAAAGCATCAATCCAGCTCCGTACCGCACATGTGCTGCTGTTGCGCTCAGACAGGAACCGCGCCTCTGCGCACCAAACACAGGGACAGTGTGGATGGACAGGAATCCTGTGTCTGCAGACCACACGCACAGATGGTGTGGACAGACAGGAATGTAATGTCTGTGGGTTTGCATGGATCTTATGAGGCAGGGCTTCTCTGTGTGGATGTCAATCCTAATAATTTGCCATACAGAGAAAATTCTTAGCTTAAATTTGGTTTGGGCTGGAGAAGCTCTGGTGGTTATCAAAGGAAATGCCCTTTCAACTCTTCCTTCCAGCATTTACTGTGGAGGATTTTGCCTACATTCAAAGATGAAAGTGAGACAGAAAAAGAATAATACTGTTTTTCTTTTTCTTTTACACAAAACAGCTTTGAAAATTAATTACAGAACAAGCATTTGAGGTTTTGGGGTGGGATTTTTTTTTGCTATCAACACTGTTTATATCATGTAGACACAGACACATTCATGTATACACCCAGAGCTGGGTTCTGGGCAGCTACAGACAGTCTGTGTTGAGATGATACTGAGCAGCTCGCATCGCTTTAGCATCTAGGAATCTATGTGTGTACATAACTAGGGTGTTTTTGCCAAGAGTAGCTTGTGTAGAGGGCGGTTGCTATTAATTGTTTGAAGCCACAGGCAAATGTAATTGCAGTGGTTAGTCATACCACAATAAAAATATGTAAGGCTAGAAAGAGCTGCGGTGTGTGTATATATGCATAAAGCACTGGTATATGCCTTACAAATATAAAAATACCTGGTTAAAAGAATGTTTTTCTTATATATACAGACAGTCACAGTAAGTAAAGAACTGAAAACTTCCAACTGGGAAAGGTGCCTATGTGTGAGTGGATGGCCTACAAATTATCAAGTTTTAAGATTTTACAGTGGGGATGCATCTTGTTTATAAATAAATATCTAGAGGAAATTTTGCTAGTCAGTTTTCCCAGGTATCTCTGAACAGAGAAACTTTATGATTTCAGACTAGGGGCAAGAATAAAAGACAAGAGCAGAGTGACTAAGGGAGTTGTGTTATACAGGCAGCATTGGAAAGCTGAGCATATGCAAGCAGATATATTTTGGAAGGGAAAACTAAATAAAATAACAGAGGAAAGAGGGACAGAGTAAGGTAGAGAAGAGTAAGATGAGCAGGGTGTGGAATTGAGGCTGAAGTGGAAAGGCAAGGAGAAAATTCATCTAAATAGCCATAACAAAACAAGAAGTACTTTCAGCTGTGTCAAACCACACTTGCTGTGTTTCTGACAGAAATTCTTGCCCAGTTTTTGGGTTGCAATGTAGGTAATTTAGAAGAGTTGCCTTCAGGTATTATAAACTTCATAGAACTGACTTTATCTCCGGTGCTTAATGCTGATGCTTAAATTGGACAAGTTTAAACTAATCACAGGATCATTATAATGTCAGAATGCATTTCCAACCTTACCATAACATGAGAACTTGTACACACTGCTTTATAAAGCACTCATATCACCAATCTATTGAAGTATTTATGCTCCCAAGTGCATTTTGGCTTGTTTTTCTCACTGCTTTTTTTGCCTTAGTTTTTCTATCAATTGATAAAATCTAAGTTTTATCTAAGATCAAATTTTTAGTTTAGACACACAAACACACCATGAGAGGGGAAAAAATGAGCAAGGGAAGAAGTACAATCAGGAGTTTGCAATGGTTTCAGTAATGAGGGCCATGACAAAGACAGACTGGTATTTGTTTTCATGTTATAGAAGTAGCATGACACTTTTTTCATCATGTGAGTTGCCCATGGTGGTGTGTATCAAAGTAAGGAAAAGAGACGGAATAAACTCTATATATTAAATGCTTGGCAGACACAAGAGCAAAACAAGAGAGGCTTGCTGCAATTAATTTAAGAATTTTATAGCAGTTTGGCCTCCCAGAATCTTGAAGAAAGGTATGTAGTGCAGCATCAGAAAACTCCTCTTCTGTGCAACAGTTAATGGAAGGAAATAATGAGGAGCTACATCCAAACGCTTACAGCTAGAACAAGACATGCTTGTTCAGACCAGCTTTTATCCTAAAGTCTTCCAAGGAAGAATGTAATTGGCAGCACTATCCATCTGCTCAAGCTGAGCTGTAGTTCCTACCCAGTAACTTTTCCATTTATTGACAGTTTTCAACCAAACTTGACAGAGGGAAAGAAGTCTCAAAGATTGTGTGACTTACAGGAACTTAATTAAAATCCACAGCTGGGCAGAGGTGAAAAACGCCCAAAGTGGTGCCTCCCACACAGGAAAAGGCAAGAAGAATTGAGCCATGATGTATTTTGTTTGGCTGTAGTATACACATGTGGCTGGCCATTCAGAACATGCGTACTTTCACACTGGTCCCAGCTGACTCTTGCCTGGAGATACCATGGGGGAGGCAGGCTGGAGAAAGAGATTATTGTCGGGTTGAAGGCCATGCTTAGAAGATGTAGAATGCAAGTCCAAAGCATGCAGATTTCATTAGCCAGCATAAAATGGGTAATAAAGTGAACTCCTGTGCTTTTTAAGGGCAGCCATGCTGTCTGGAAAAGAAATCAGTTCTTAACTGATGAAAGAAGTACTGAAGATGGCACAAAAGATGGAAAGTGGAATTAGCAGTGTGATTCAGCAAAAACAGTTGCTGTTAAGCTAATTTTAATACATTAGTCTGTTCTGCATTCAGGGCACACAACAGAAAAGGATACAGATATTATGTTCTCTGTCAGGAAGTACTTCAGTAAAGCTCTTGTGTGCCATGGCGAGGAACCAAGATCAGACTTGCCCTAGCATACTGTACCATAAAACTAGCTCATAACACCAAACAAATCTTACCTGCTTACTCTAAACCTAGAGTATAGAGGTTTTGTATGTTCAATACTGGAATGTGAATATAACCAGTTCTGTTAAGAATGAATACAGCAGCTCATTTTGCTTGCTGTTCCTGTCTTCAGATCAATTTCAGTAAATAATTTCTTTTGTTTTGTGTAGTGTGAGACACAGGATGCTTTGAGGATATTGTTACGGGATACTGTTTGACCTTATGATCATACCTGAAAGGGGTTGGGTTTTTTTGATGCACAGGCCATCCAGTCAGTATAAACTAGACTTACAGTATGGTGATAGATATTCTCAGATGCCAGCCCTTGCTCAGACATCCTCAATATATAGGAAAGCACACCTTAATGATATTTATGCACACACCCCTTACATGCAGTGGAAAACTGCCAAAGAACTAATGTACTTGGTCTGATCCTGGGTAGTTAACCATGTGTGACCGGCAGAAGGAGGGAGGTGATTGTCCCCCTATATGCAGCACTGGTAAGCCGACACCTTTGAGTATCGTGACCAGTTTTGGGCACCTTAGTACAAAAGAGACATCAAGGTGCTGGATCGAGTGCAGAGGAGGGCAACAAAGCTGGTGAAGGGTCTGAAGAATAGATCTTATAAGGAGCAACTGAATGAACTGGGACTGTTTAGTGTGAGGAAGAGGAGGCCAAGTGGAGACTTCATCACTCTCTACAAGTAACTGAAAGGACATTTTAGAGAGGTTGGTGCTGGTCTCTTCTCACAGATAATTAGTGACAGAACCAGAGGGAATGACTTCAAGCTGCAACAGGGTCAGGTTAGACTAAACATCAGGAAAAACATCTTCACAAAAGGAGTGGTCAAACACTGGATTCTGTGATGAGAAATACTGTTATTTAAGTTTGTAACTATCTTAGTATATTTTCCTTCTAGACCTGGGATTGGGCAGATTCCAGGTCTTGAAAAATAATTGAGAAAGGCAGCTCTATCACCATGATTGGTCAGTTTTAAACACAGCTTGAGTTATCTCTAAAGAGAGCACAAGAAAGCTACAGAAACACTTTCTATCACAGTTCGCATGGTATAATGCAATAAGGAATCGCAAATGTATGACCTGATTTGGATTGTCTTTTGTGTCCTTGTTTATCTTTATACAGAAATCAAAGCAATGGATTTCAATTAACTTTCTCATTAGGCAAACCCATGGTTAATTATTTGTTCATCTCCTAAGGAACTAATAGTGTTCCAAGATATACATTCCTGTACAGGAAAAAATTCAGTTTAAAATTTGTGTTTTTAAACCTGTCTTCAGATGTCAAGCCTCGGAGAGAACTCCTTATCTAAGTGATCAGCATACTTTGGTTTGGTTCAGAGGTTTTTTTAACATGATTTTTCCAGAATAAAATTTCTCTGTAATTATCACATGCAGACCAATGAACAGAAGTATGAAATTATTGAACAGAGAAATTAACTGGGCTGACAGCGTCTCTCACTTTAGAATGTAATATTGTTGTAATTTGCCAACTGGCAATGCAGTAGCCAGTACCTCAGCTAGACTCTGTGCAGGCTTTGACAAACTACAACAGGTGAACATGGTTTGTCTTGAGCTCACAAAAACACAAGCTGCAGATTGTACAGAACTGTAGTAACAAAGTCACAGAATATCTTTGATTGGAAGAAACCTTTAAGACCATCAAGTACAACCTTTGACCCAGCACTGACAGTCACCCCTAAAGCATGTCCCTAAGCACCAGCTCCACCCATTATAAAAAGTGCCTCCAAAGATGGTGACTCCACCGTTGCACTTGGCAGCCTGTTCCACTGCCCAATGGCCCTTTCAGTGAGGAAATTCTTCCTAACACCCAGCCTAAACCTCCTGTGGTGCAGCAAGCATCCATTTGCTCTAGTCTGTTGCTTGCCACCATGGAGAAGAGGTTGTCATCCATATTCCAACCCCCTTTCAGGTGGTTGCAGACAATAATGTCTCCCCTCAGTCTCCTTTCCTCTGGGCTAAGCAACTCCAGTTCTTACAACCACTCCTCATAGGACTTGTGCTCCAGACCCTTCAGGAGCACTGCTGACCTTTTCCAGACATGTTCAAACACTTCTGTGTCCTTCATGTTGTGAGGGGCCACAAACTGAACACAGTGTACAAAGTACAGCTTCAGCAGTGATTGCACAGTACAATCGTCTCCCTGCTCCTGCTGGATATTTCTAATATACACTGGGATGCTGCTGGCCTTGGCCCTCCTGAGAGCCCTCCTGGCTCATATTCAGTCAAATGATGCTGGTTGATACCAATACCTCCAAGTCCTTTGCCAACATGCAGTTTTCCAACCACACATCCCCAGGTTTGTAGCATTCCATGGGGTGGTTATGACCCGAAGTGCAGGACCTGGCACTTGGCCTTGCTGAACCTCATAAAATTAAACTTGGTCTTTGACCAATCCTGTCTAGATCCCTCTGTAAAATTTCCCTCCAGCACGTCAATACACCTACCTAGCTTGGTGCCATCTGCACATTTACTGCAAGTAGTACAGAGAGTACACGCCATCCTCTCATCCGAGTCACTAATAAAGGTAATAAAGAGAGTAGGCCCCAGTACTGACCCCTGGGGAAAATCACCTGCGATCACACACCAGCAAGATTGAACTCCATTCACTATCAGTCTTTGGGCCTGGCCATCCAGTTGGTTTTTTATCCAGTGAAGAGCGTACTTACCCAAGCCTTGTGCCATGCTAGTGCAAACAGTGTCAAAGTCTTTACTGAAGGCCATATAGTCAACGCCCTTCTCTCATCCACTAGGCAGATAATCTTGTAGGACTGAAGTGGTTTTCATTTGTGTGCAGCTGAACAGTGTGTTCGTTTGCTGCTAATGGAGGAATCTCAGTTGCTAATGTTAAGCATAACTGCGTGGAAAGGCGGGACTTTCCAACCTTACAAACAAAAACAACTCATGCCTCCTGGATCATTAAATGTCACAGAAGAGAGGGGTGCATAGAGTAAAATACTTGAAATGATCTTTCAGAGACCCTGTACTCAAGGTAGGTACACACTCCAGGTAGGTGTAGATACACTCAAGGTAGTTGCACGAGCAAGGAGGGATGGATTTGTCCACAACAGCCAGTTTCCAGCTGGAAGCTGGTTGAATATTTATAGATTACAGGACTCACTGCATTTTTTCAGCAAATCTAAAGGAGCTATCTCAAAGCCTTTGCACTAACATGTTTTTCAGAGATACTGAATTTGACACATGATTTAGGAAAACGTAATCCCAAGTTTCTCCATTCTGTTTCTATATTATGAATAGTGAAATGTTTTCTAAACTGTTGTGTTTTCCTGTGTGTGCTTCCAGTGAAATATTCAACTCAGACTGAAGTGGGACGATTCCTTTAACTCAGTGACACACTATCTCCACCGCATATCCATTTGTCAAAAGTACAGTCATTATATTGTTTACTTCATGTGGGATTTTTTAAACTCCACATTAAAGGATTAATAAAGCTTGTTTAGACTGGTTAGCAAAGCCAGGAACTATCCTACTCAAATATTTTACAAAAAAGTTAGAAGATAGGTTGCTGATGTCATAGTTTCTGCTGCGTTGCATGGTGGAGAGACAGATTTGGTGCATACTCATCTAATAAGTTACTGCAAAGAGAGGATGAAGCAGATTAGATTATTATGGAGAATTTGCATCTTATGAACTAGTTTCTGCTGTTTGTTAGAGCTCTTCTTTAGATGTACAGAAATCTATGATTCCTACCAATCATGGAATCACAGAATGTTAAGGATTGGAAGGGACCTCAAAAGATCATCCAGTCCAATCTCCCTACCAGAGCGGGATCCCCTAGATCCAGTCGCACAGGAACACGTACAGGCGGATTTTAAACATCTCCAGACAAGGTGACTCCACAACCTCCCTATGCAGCCTGTTCCAGTGCTCTGTCACCCTCACTGTGAAGTTCTTCTTGTATTTATATGGCAACTCCTAATTTCCAGCTGATACCTGTTGCCCCTTGTCCTATCATTAGGTGCCACTGAGCAGAGCCTGGCTCGTCCTTCTGACACCCACCATTTCCATATTTGTCAACACTGATGAGGTCACCCCTCAGTCTCCTTTTTTCCAAGCTGAAGAGACCCGGCTCCCTTAAATGTGATTTTAAAAGCTTGCCAGGGTAATGGTTACCAGAACACTAGCTATCCTGCAGAAATGCTTAAGAAAGTTATGTATTCTTATTATGATGTACAACTTAGGGCAAGGCTTCAAATAAAAACACTCTCTGAAATACATTATAAACTATTATAAACAATGTCTGTGGTTTAATTTGTAGGTTTCAAATCTATATGTGGAATTCCACTATAAAGAGTTTGTCAAAGCTGGGCAGGATTCTTCCAGGTTTTGCCAGCTATATTCCAGAGTGTCTCTGCTTTCCCTTACTCTCTGTGGATCAGTATCAGTTCTGTTTTTTCTCATGTAATAATTTAACTAAAAAAATGTATTAATTTGGTACTAAGGGTTGGAGGTGCACAAACAAGCCTCCACTGAAGAACTTAAGAGATTCTTGAAGAGAATTCACTATGTGTACACTCTTGGCAGTTAAAATATTGTACATGTGTTGGGTAGAATGAAAGTTTTCAGGTGTTGGCTCTGTTAGAAATAGTCTACTCCATAGTAATTTCTTTGTTTAACCAAACATTCAGTGATTATAGCATCAGGCAGAAGTAAACTGTATGATGGTCTCTTGAGGTGCATTAAGTGTGGTCAAGGGAGGTTCTTCTCTCCATTATTCTGTGCTAGTTACACTGCATGTGGAAGACTGCATCCAGTTTTGGGCTCCCCAATTCAAGAGGGACAGGGAGCTACTGAAGAGAGTCCAGTACAGAGCTACAAAGATCATCAGGGAGCAGGAGTGCCTGCCTTCTGAGGACAGGCTGAGAGAGCTGGGTCTGTTTAACCTCATTAAAGCTTCTAAGTATCTAAAGGGCAAGTGTCAGGAGGATGGGACCAGTCTCTTCTTGGTGGTGCCCTGCTGTAAGACAAGGAGCAATAAGCACAAACTACAACAGAGGATTGCACATAAGGACAAACTTTTGTGTGGCAACAGTAACAGAGCGCTGAACAGGCTGTCCAGATAGGTTTCTGAAGACATTCAAAACCCACCTGCAAATGTGCCTGTGTGATCTTCTCTAGGTGATTCCACTTTGGCAAAGGTTTTGGACTTGATGGTATCCAGAGGTCCCTTAGATGCCTACCATTCTATGATTCTATGAAATCAGAAAAAGCATGGTGAAAGTACAGTGGAAGGCCTGCAGGACCATGAAACAGAGAACACTTTTAGAAATGTGCTGATGCTGACCATTCATATTTATGGTTAAAATTATTTTGTATTTACTGTAGGTGCTTTTTATTTTGGATGTAACTAACTGCTGTAGCAAGAGATAGGGCAGAGGTTTGCTTTAAATAGTTATAGGAAGCAAGAAGAGTATTAAGAATAAGCATATCAGGCAAAAGGACAATTGCAGGTGTTCTGGGAGGAAAAAATGGAGGGTGGGCAAGATCTGATAGTACTAGAGCACAGTCTACTATATAACCAGATTAATTTGGGGTGGTTTAAATGCAATACCATTGCAAATGTTCTTTAGACTTGTGGTTTGCAGACTCTGGTCTGCAGCCATCTTGTGGCAAGTTCTCTGTATGCATTCCTGACTTTCAGTGAGGAGTACTTGAATGTGTGATGACTCTTAAGTATTGTTCTGGTTTTTATTTGAGGACTGACACTAGTCTGAAAAACTTGGAAATGTCCTTTTGCACAGTAAATATTAGAAGACTAAAAAGTGTTGTTAAGGGCTTTGACAGGGTGTGTGGGTTTGGGGGCTGTGTACGATAGGAAAGCCAGGAATAAGGTTACAGAATCTATTCTGACAGAAAAAAATAAGAAACCTTATGGAAAATAATTAAGAAATGTGTTGAGATGTGGTGTTTTGTCCTGTTTTTTTCATTCTAGCGTATTGTCTGCACAGACATGAAGAAAGTACCCCCAATGGCACATGGTATTTTTTAAGCAAAATTTGGATCTGACACCTGGTTCTTATCATCACCAGTTCTGCTTACAAACTCTGGAGGTTTTAGACAAGAGCACTTCTGGCACAAGCGATTTGTCTGCACTGCTCATTTATTTTCTCACAGGACACAGTGGTTAAACCACTTTGTTGTTCATACTTTTTACAATGATGTAGAAATGTTTGCCCTAGGATCTGAGCCATAACCTCATAAGGTGGGAGAGAATTGTATAATAGCACCATGACAAAGCAGTTCAGGACTGCAGGATGTTGGAGTGGCTCCCCACAGAAAAGTAAATGGCTTGTTTTTAAATCATTGCCACAGCCATCTGCTCTAGAAGTTTCCATCCTTTTGAACATTTTTTTTTTCTGGAAGAGAGCAATGGGAGAGAGACTGGGTTCATATATCTCCAGTAATTTTAGAAGTTTCCAATTAGAAGTCCATCATTTTGTATTCCAGTCCTAAGCAGAAACTTTATGTTTCAGTGTCCAGCATAAAGAGAATTTTTTTAATGATATATAGTATTTTTATCATGTACGAAACACTTACTTGAGATTTGGATGTTGGAAGATAATTTACAGTGTTATTCATCAGTAAATACATAGATCTTCTTCCATATTTTGATTTTTTCTAAATGCCAGTGATACATGTAGTGAAATTGCAGTAATGCTTTGAGTGTTTTCTTTCAAAGACTTGTGTATTGCAAACATGTACTCTTAGCTTAATAGCAAAAACAGAGGAAGGTCAGGTTGGATTAAAGAGGGAACATAGAAAACATCCCTCTAGGTGTACTGATCCCCTGTGATTGTCATTGAGAGGCTGCACATTGTTCTGGGCTAAAATGTTCAAAGGGCTGTAATAATGCCAAGCAGCCAAATCATGTGTAGCAGCTAGGAGGAATTTTGAAACTTAGCTGTCTCTTCTTTTGAAAACTCCAACCTTCATAGCTATACAATTATCTTAGAATGAGTAAGAGTTACAGTTCTAGATTGGAGTGAACCTCTGATTCCAACATGTTGAGAGCACCACTAGCTGGAGCAGCTTGCTTAAAGCCTTGTCCAATCACATATTCAATATCTGCAAGGATGGAGATGCCACAGCCGGAGCGGCTCTCAGCTGCCTGTTCCAGTGTTCAGTCAGCCTCATTATGAAAAGAATTTTCCTGATATCCAATGAGAATTGTCTGCATTCCTGTTTAATTCATCATCTCTTGTCCTCTCCCCTCCAGGAAGAGCACGGCTTTATCTTCACTATTTCTTCCTATCAATTAAAAGAAACCTCCTCTTGTTCAGCCAAAACCAGCCCAATTCTCTCACCCTCTTTTCATACCTCCTGCCAAGCATTATTAGTATGTTACTCTACTTGAATTTAAGTGAGACAAGTACACAGCCTCTTGAAATCCACTTCAGAATTTTCTGTGAAGGATACGGTGCTTTAAATGTTTAGATCTTTATGTTCTCTTCTTGAGGTAGTGCTAATATAGGGGGGTTTTATGCAATATCACAACGCATGCTGCCCTTCTCTGGGAAGAGCTAGTTTTTGTGTAGCGAGAAGTTAATGTATTGTACTAACATTCTGTTTTAATAGATGTAATGTTTTGTTATACATGCATGCTGAAAGTAATATAAAAATTATTATTAAAATGATTATCAAAACCAAGAATTTCCGAATAAACATGAAATCACTTAAATTCAATAGCTCTGATTGCAAAGAAGGAATTGTTAGAGAGCCAACCTTAAATGTAATAAAATAACAAATACAGAGAAAGTGTCTCAACAATGAGCTGATTGTTTAAGTATCAATGTAACATGTTTCAAGTAGTGATTTATGAATGATGAGACAGACTTGGAATTCAAGTCTTGTTTGACAAAGCAGAGTAAACAGTATAAAGATTGTGTGTTATTAAATTGCTTATTGCTTAGGCTTATCTTGCTATTGGCTTTTGTTAAATTAATCCAAAATAAAATCAAATCCAGATTCAAACCCTGGACCTGCTCTATAATGATCTGACTACAGTCAAGTAGATACTTCATTCTCTAGCCTCAAGATGCTCATTAAGATTAGAGTTTTTAGTGAGAAAACATGCAGTTATGAAGGGATTGAACAGCTGGCATGTTACAGTAAGCTTTGAGCTTTCACTTGAGGCATGTAGTTTTTGTGCATCTCTGGTGATTTAATATGTCTGGCCACACAGCATTGACTCTGTATCACATCTAACATAGGCCTGGCTAGTCTTTTTAATGTTTTTAATACAAAGATTTCACAAACCTAAAAGTGAGGCTTTGTCTACTTGATGTGTTGGGAGGAGAAATGCTGTTACTCCATTTTGGGTCTGTTCAAGGTGTGAGTGCCCAGTGGCAGTGGCACCCAGGTGAAGTGAAGCTGCTAATGAAGTGGTGGGCTGTTCATATTGCAAGATCCTAGACCCAGCTCTTCCTTAGTCCCCTCTACACTATTCCTAGAGTGTCATTGCTGCCTGAATGGTCTTTGCAAGCCCTACTGTTGTGAGGGTGGAGTTGTTTGTGTGTGTTTGTAGGTGCCTAAGGAGCTCATTTGAAGGACATTAAAAAGGCTTTATCTCATTAATGCTGTCCTTTGCAGACACAGTCACGTATATTCACTGTAACATTCATTGCAATTGCTTACCTAGAATGGTAGTGGTAAGGTAAGGTATTCCATTTATTCTTGCACAGTTATTTTGTGGCTTTAAAAATTATACATCCTCTGGAATTTGACATTTCATGAGAAGTTGAAGAGAAGCTAAGAAAGCTTTTTGCGTATTCTGTTAATTCTTTGCTCCAACTTGTGCAGGTTTTCATTCTATAAAGTTTTATTGCATCACCTTTCCTTCAAAAAGCCTTATTTAACTTTATTAACTTTTTAATTGCCACATGGGAAAGCTTTTCTAGAGTTCACATCTTTCTGACCAGCCTCAGAATTTTTCTGCTTTTTGGTATATCAATCGAAAACTGATGAGCGTATTGAAACTGGATAGACTTGTTAAATAGTACCCTGTTTTTAGCTTGTTTATTCTGTTTTTATAAAGCTGATTTATTTGTTGAGGTGTTTTTGGTTTGGTATTAATTTGATTGATTTAGGGATGTCTTGCTGTTGTTTTCATTGTTCTGAAAAACAAATCTGTAAATTTGTTTTTCAACTGCAAAACAGATGAACCAATTAATTACAAAACTAATTTAGCCTGAAAGCCAAGTAGTTGGAATATGTCTCACAGTTTTTACCGTTTGTTTATAGAAATGCCTAGGAATGTTTTATCCATGTGTCTTTTCTTTTTCCGTGTGTGGATTTGGAGTGTATAGGCTAGCATAAAGACCCTGTTCCCCTTAGTCCCTGTGATCACATTAGAATGTAGACTGAATTGTTTTTCTGTTGTTTTTGTTTTCAATAGACTCAGAACCGTATGAAGCTGATGGCTGACAACTATGAGGATGACCATCTCAAATCCTTACCCCATTCCAACCAAACCAACCACAAGCCCTCCCCTGACCAGGTACTATGTCTTTGCTTTTCACTTCTAAAGTCATTTTTACAAGGGGGGGGCTGATGACTTTGATTAGTGTGTGATTTTCTCTGACATGCTTGCAGTACCTTGGAACAGAACTAGCATTCCAGAGCACAGTTATAAATCAGAAATGGATGTTACTGTTGTGTCGACTTTGTTGCAAACTTCTGAAATGGGAAAAACCAGTTCCTGGTACCAAGCTGTTATTAAGTGGGTGGAGAAGAGGGAGCAGATAATGAAAGAGAAGAAAGAAGCATTACCCTCTTAAATGCAAGCCTGGAGTCCTGTCTGGCATATTTAGATTTTATTAACTCAGGTTTACTGCTGGTGTAGGGTATTCAGGACTGTTTCTTGTCTTCAGTAGCATGCTCCAGGATCAGCTTTCTGATCTATGGATTGCATACGAGCTGTTCCCTTCATTTCCCATGAGGAAATCCCAGCCTCTGTGCCAAATGAGCACAGACTGCTCTCTCACACACTCAATGGGCCGTGAACTGAAGGAAAATCAATTTACCGTCTCCAAGGCAATGAGGAGCCTCCTGTGTCATTTACAAAGCACAACCGTGTGCTTGATAACAATCCGAGAGATTACATACCCCTTGAAAATGCCAACATAATTGCATATCCCATATTGTAATCTCAGTCATTCCAATTTAATTAAAATATTAACAATCATTAATCACTGCCGTGACAAAGTGAAGGAATGTTTGGTACTTGTTTCTCCTCTGGCTCATCTAGAAATTGTTGAGATCTGAAAAGAAGTATCTCACTCCAGACCTTTAAGCGCCAACCTAGTGACATGCAGCAATTATGAGTGGAGTACAAGAGGAAAATAGCAAAAACCTATTACATAGGAGTGTCTGATTGCACTTTCCTTTCATATAGAGGTGTTTTAAAATGTGACCAAGTCTACAAGAGAGCAAAGAAAGCGGTACCTCAGGGTGGCTCAGAATACTGCCTATAGAATTAAACACTGTGTACTACTATTTGTATATACATATGTGCTTTAAATACTAACCAACTCTTTATTTCATTCCCATGCTGCCCTGGGGCTTTTCTCCCATTGCCACCTGTGCACCTGTAGGATGAGGAGGAGGGTATTTGGGCATAACCAGTCAGATGCTCTTAGTTCAGCCATTTTGTTCAGAACGGTGAGAATCAACTCTTCTTGCCAATAGAAAAGTTTCCAACAGTCACTCTTACATCTCACTCCTCTGTGCTTTGTGAAACGTGATCGTGCTCCCTCCCTTGCTTGTGTAGTTGCTGCATGAGGGTGTTTCTCATGTGTTTACATGTAGTTTGTGATTTTCTTCTCCTAATCATTTTGTCATTGTTTCATCATGTTGTGAGGAGAATTTTCCAGGGCATGTAATCAAGTTTCTATGCAAAACAAACTCTTAATCCGTATGAGAGAGCAGGAAATGTCTCTCCTATCATTTATCATTGACTTAATGGAGGAAATGTTTTCAGTCGGATTCGCTTTCAAAGCAGTTTGTACTGTGGCCAAATCTGTGTGTGCTTTTTCGATTCTGGTTGGTTAAGAATTTGCTCAGAGATAATGTTCCTCCTGAAGGTTTTAAGCATGTTGAGATCTGCTGCTGAGATTGCTCCCATGCATGCTAACCTAACTATTCACAGATACTTATCAGCTCAGAATAGATGATTCTTGATTCGGGCTAGGAATATAAATATTCTGTGCACTGGAAGGCAAAGAGGATTATCCTCTTAACCCTTCCCCTCTTCCATCTTGCACATTCTCCCAAAACAATGGCGGAGAAATTGACATATATTGTCATTTAAAGTTCATTGTGTTCCTCCCAGAAGAGAAGCTGGTACAGAGCTCTTAACTACTTGTGTTTGTTCTCTAGCAAAGAACAGAACATCTTCTACAGGCCAGGATACTTGATCCAGACCTACAGAAGTCCAATATTGATTATCAGATCACAGTGCAGATGATTCATTTATACCTTGTAGTAACTGCTCTAAAGCAGAATACTGTTATTTGGAGTACATAAGGTATTTTAAAGGACTGAGATATGATGACAAAAATTATTCAAAATTTTATGAAACTTTGTCTTTCTTCATTTATCCTTTAAAGAAAAGAGATTTCACATGAGTTTCATCACTGTTTTCATCAGAATTTGACCTTCATATCCATCATTTCAAGAAAATTGTTCTGAAAATGTCTGTGGGAATTTAGACCCTTGTATTTCTGAAGGCTATTACTCAATTATAGAAGTATAAAACATTAATGAAAGAATAAGCTTCTCTCTCATTGCTTCTCACTTGCGCAGTTAGCTGCAGACTTACATGTCTGTCTGACTGTATAGATCAGATCCCTCTTTTCAAGTGAACCATCTGAAAAATGTAATCCAACTGTGGTAGTGTCAAACTTGAATTTCATGCCTTGGGGTTTGAACTGAGAAAATCTCCTTAGTGGTAAAACTGGTAAAGTGCTTCATTAATTTACACTCACTGTTGATTTCACATTCTTTTTTAATCACTGCTCTTGCAGTCGTTGCTTGTTGGGTAGTAAATTATTTGAGTACTCATACGAGTATATGAGTAGCTAAAAATTTGAGAGATAATGCTTGGAAAGATCTGCTGAAGCACAACAATTAAAACAGGAAGGGTAAGGTAAGTAAATGATGAAGATGACGCTCACTATGAAGGTAGGAATAATTCTGATTTTCATGCTATAGAAACCAGAGAAAACACTGATAGACCTTTCTTTTATCCTCTCCCATCTGCTGGTATATTTATGAATGCAACAATGCTAAGTTTCTCTTAGTTTACTGAATTAATGGGTGGTTCACTTTGATACAGCCTGGCTCTCCACTTTGTACTTGAGACATTTGTCTGAGGAAAGCACATTACAGAATATCCTAGTCAGAATAATGAGGTAGCCAGCATCCTTGTCTTATGTGCATCTTGCCTGAGGAACGTGTCAGCCTCAAGACTGTGCTGCATACATCAACAGAGAATGTATAAAGGTGATTTGTTTCTCCCAAGCCAGTTATTCCCATTAAAGTGCAGGTTTTTAACCACGATATTCCACATGCATTAAAAAAATGTTCTTATTCTCTCTGTAAAAGCAAAGAGCCTTTGTAACAGAGTCCCTAGCATGCATGTGTTACACTAAGTGTATGTATTGTGATGAGGAAAAGAAGTGACTAACACCATAGATTTTGATAGTAACTTTGCTTTTTAAGTTCCTTCAGGTCTGAGGATGTAGTCACCTCTGATCAATACTCAAGATTAAATGGAGACCATCAAAATACGTAGAGTAGCAATTGAGGCTTTTCCCTTCCATTCTGGAATTGACTGAATTTAATATTCAAGTATGCCATTTCTGTACATGACAGCGTTACCAGATAGATAGAGCTTTCCTGAAAAGAGCACTGCTTCTAAACATGTATACCCATCCTTACTCTCAGACGCTAAGTAGTTTACATTTCAATTTACAGTTCAATGCAAATACCGTCTTTCATCCTGAAAGTCTGTCTTAGTCTTTTTCTCTAGGATTGTGTCCTCACTGTCTGAATTTCTTATGACTCCTTGTATTCCCCAGATGGAGCTCTGCCCTCCTCTACATCCAATATTCCACATACTCTGATGTGCACGAGGATGGCTTTCTCAAATGCTAGAATGATGTGGCCAATGGCTTTATTAGTAGTTATTCACTTTTATCAGGGATTATATAAATGTTATCGATGTGTATCAATGATATAACATGCTTTCTGCTAGTAAATACACATAAAAAGGATGTGCGTATGCATATGGATCTTTCTGTGAATATGTTCCATCTATGGGGAGGAAAGAGGAAGCAAAGGTCCCACGCATAAACCTCTCAAGCTGCACAGTTCATGCAGTTCTCTTGTGAAGCAGAGCCATGCTACCTACAATGTGAGAAGGTGTGAGTGTTGGTCATAGAATCACAAAAAGCCTGTTTGAAGCATCAAAAACAATCAAATTAAAGGATGCTGGCAAAAGTGAAGAGAGAATAAAAGGGTTAACTAAGGGCAAGAACAGAAGATGCACAAAACTGAAACACTGAGAACTGAGGGATTTGTCTTGGTGTGTCATTTATACATACCGTCTGTGTGCCTTGGAGTATGCATGACACTGGAGAGCATTTTTCTTCCAATCTTTGATGATACTGGCTTCAGTAGGAGTTGGAACATAATGTTGGAACTACCTCCAGCAGAGCTACAGACTAGAAGATGAGTGCCTGGAGAGTGGCCTGGCAGAGAGGGACCTGGGAGTACTGGTCAACAACCGGCTGAATATGAGCCAGCAGGGTGCCCAGGTGGCACAAAAGGTCAATGGCATCCTGGCTTGGATCAGCATAGTGTGGCTGGCACGATTAAGGACATAATTGTACTGTCCCTGTACTGGGCACTGGTGAGGCCTCCCCTCAAGTACTGGGGGCAGGTTTGGGCCCCTCACTTCAAGAAAGAGATTGAGGGACTGGAGCGAGTCCAGATGAGCCTGGGAATGAGACTGGAGGGAAAGTCTACTGAAGAGAGGATGAGGGAGCTGGGGGTTGTTTAGCCTGGAAGAGTCTCAAGAGGGATCTTATCATTCTCTGTAACTCCCTGAAGGGATGTTATAGTCAGTTGACGGTCAGACTCTCAGGCAACTAGTGGTAGGACGAGAGGGCAGGGCCTGAGCTGCACCAGGAGAGATTTAGATTGGATGTTAGGAAGCCCTTCCTCACAGAAAGGGTGATCGGACACTGGGATGGACTGTACAGGACGGTGGTGGACTACTCATCCCTGGAAGTGTTTAAGAAACACTTAGTGCATTGGCCTAGTTTATTGTAGTGATGTCAAGTCACAGGCTGGGCTGGATAATCTCAGAGGTCTTTTCCAGCCTCAATAATTCTGTGCTTCACTATACAAACTTTTTGAACTCATTCTGCAGAAGCATTTTCTATGAATGACTGCCAAAAAATTCTGAAGTCACAGATACACCTGGTGAGAAGCAAAACATTTGTGTTTGCTGTGCTTGAATGCCAGGAACAAAATCTGAAAGTCAGTGTTAGGTTTACTGGAGTAACAGTAGAATGGTCAGAGAGCTAGCATTGGACTGGATTGCATAACATTGGAGACCTTTCAAGGTTATGAAAATACCAGCAAATTCTGATTACTTTGTGACATTTCTATTTAATACTTGAGTTCAACACAGAAGCAGTTGGTATTGTAATAGTTCAACAATTCAGCAGTTGGCTGCTGAAGCCACTAGCATAATTTAACACATATTTTAAGGTTTAAGAGTTTATTTCAGTGCTGGAAAGAAAGGAGAAGTCATAACAGGAAAATATTTGAATAATTTTAAATACCTTAAAAAATAGTCAATTCAAGTAAACGACATAGGTTCCTTGTCAAACGACTCTAAACAATGACCTGGCTGTGTTGGACGTGACAATCTTAATGACCTTGATAAGCATTTAGATTTGATTTTAGTGGTCTCTTCCAACAAGAGACTCTGTGTTTCTATGAAATTAGATTTGCAACATCTCCAGATTAAAGTGTGCATTTTGTACCAAAAGCTGTGCTTGTAATGCTCTAATTTGACTTTGCTAGGAACATTTCCTGTAGTCACCTAAACCTAAGAACAAAAGATGAGAAGTTCATCAGTATGTTGAATGTTTAATGAATTTGGTTTTAATTTTATAGTTACATTTTTTTATCAAGACCTTATAATACTGTAAAATGTCTTTAATGAATATATTGTTTCCTAAACTAGTAGCATTCTAAACAGGCATTTGTGATTATTAAATAAGAGTAGTGCATCTTGAATAACATTTCTCTATTATATTTATCAGGACAAAGGTTTTGAGCACAATTACAGTAAGAACGATAGAAACAGTTAAAGCTCACAGAGAAGTTGATGCTAGTAGAAGTATGCAAAAAAACAGCTGAATGCTCAAGATCGTAAGCCATGTGTTTCTCACCTGTATCTGCAGAGTAATTTTGTCTCACCTGTAGGAATCACAGAATTACAGAATGCTAGAAATTGGAAACCTGAAAGATTGTTCAGTCCAGTTCCCCTGACAGAGAAGGACCCCCAGATCCAGTTGCACAGTAACATGTCCAGGCAGGTTTTAAACATCTCCAGAGACAGAGACTCCACAACTTCACTGGGCAGCCCCTTCCGCTGCTCTGTCACCCTCACTGTGAAGTTCTTCTCATATTTATATGGAACCACCTGTGTTCCAGCTGACACCTGTTGCCTCTTGTCCTATCATTGGATGCACTGAACAGAGCCTGGCTCCTTCCTCCTGAACATCCAGGATGAGCATTGTGGAGGGGGGTATCTGGTATTCCCATTTTTACAGATAAAAAGAAATGCACAATGAATTGGACACCTAGTGAGGCAGAATCCATAGCTATTCAAACAGATTTGTGAAACAAAATTTGTCATTTCAGACGAAAGAACTGTAGAATAAGAGGAATAGAAATAGTGACATTGATGCCTGAATATCTCAGAGCTTAATTTAACTTCCTTTTGTCACAGCTTGACACAAAGTTTTCATGGAGATTGCTGCAAAACTAAAATAATCTATACTTTGGGGAGCTTAAAAAGACTGTTCTATGTTACTATTTCTACATCATTTAGTGATTGGATTAATGTATTTCCTTTATCAAAGTAAATATCTTATTCATTATGAGTTCCATTTTCAAATGAATTCACAGGCATCGATTCACTGCATAGATGTGATGTCTCTGTGAGACACATTTTTTGCTTACAGCATGTAGAGCTGCTCATCCTGCTGTCACAATTTTTTTAGGTTCTCAGTGTTGTCACTTATTACATTGTGACCTTATAAGCCTTTTAATTGTGTTTTTTCCAATTCTTTGTAATTGTTAGATCATGCAGAATGGTCAAAAACACCCAGCTCTCATGACTGACTCACATTACAGCATAATTTGCCGGACACAGAACTAGACCACAGCTCAGAAGATAAATTCTTTCCTGGCATTGTCTCCCACAACTCACTTGTTCTCCTTCTCCCTTTCTCAAATTCTCTAATTGTAAAATGAGCCAATGTTTTTGTATAGTGGAAGTTGTACTTGGGAAACATGCTGTAGAAGCGCTAGGGGATATTGTTGTGCAGTAGTGCTGCTATAGTGATAAGATGGTGATTCTAATACCTCATTTTGAATTTGTTCCCAAAATTACGTTAGATTTGTATTTCACTTCATTTATTAATACTTGATGTTTTACCTTACCTGCTGAGATCTTTTTCCTTCCCAAAATATGAAAAATAAACCGTATCTTAAATCTTTCAAGAAGCTGCTATTCCAGTGTGCTGTCCTATGTGTAAAAGCACTGTGAAAGAACATGTTTTATGCTTGCCTTAGAGACATATCCTGTGAAAAAGTTGAAGGCAACCACTTGAACTAATCTTACTTACTTCAACTTTATCACTTGGCCTGACTGAGAGAGAAGATGCCAGATTTGGTTTATCATACTGGAGCCAGGGCTCCTCACTCCCACTTTCCCCATGGGCAACCTTTTCGTAAGAGTCCTAATGTGATGCACTCAAATAGATTATGTAATTAATTAATTAATAGTTAGGAGGGCAGCACTTTGAATACAGTTATCCTAGTTAATCACAGGACCTGCTTTCCATCCCTGGTTTTCTCTGCATATGTGGGTGTCATCATTAGGTATGAAACTCCAAAGCTCCTGTGCTGTCAAGTTTAGGCAAGGAAACACAAAGAGTTCCTGAACTGACAATTAGTGCTCTGAGGAAGTACAACTCAAAATCCTTTTTTAGCCACCATATAGCTAGCTATTTTTTTCAAGCTTTGCCTTTTCTTTAAAGAATAACCTTTTATTCTTTGCCTGTAGTAACTCTGAATAACAGAGAGGATTCTCCAGTGACCTGTGCAATAGTTGTTACTTCATTGTAAGTAACAACCGTGTTACAGTGGAGTGAACAACTGAAGTAGTGCTTACTATTTTGATTTATTATTAATGTTATACCATTCCAATTTAGAAACTGTGCCTTTTCACATTCTCTCTTATTCTATACCATGGTGTGTAACCATTTACCTAGTAAGTACTGTTAGAATGAGATGGGCCAGCCCAGAGAGGACTGTCCATAGAACAATGTAAGCTTCTGCTCCTGGGCTTTTTTCTGTGTTTCTGGGTGCTGTTCTCTTTCTAACTTGTGTTTTTTTCCAAAAACTCTCTTTCTTATAGAATCACTAAATGATTTAGGTTAGAAAATACCTTTATGATCACTGAGTCCAGCCATTAATCTAACTCTACCAAGCCCACCACTAAACCATGTTCCTTAAGCTCCATACCTACATAGCTTTTACACATATCCAGGTATGGAGATTCAACCACTTCCCTGGACAGCATGTTCCAAGGCTTGATGACACTGTCAGTGATGAGATTTCCCCGATGTCCCACCTTATCTTTCCCTGACACAACTTGAGGCCATTTCCTTGTTCTGTCACTTGTTACTCATTAGAAGAAACACCACCCACCTCTCTACAATCTTCTTTCAGGTATTTGTAGAGAATGATTCCATCTCCATCCTCCTTTTCTTCAGACAAAAGAACCCCCAGTTCTCTTAGCCATTCCTCATAAGGCTCGTTCTTATTTGATATCTTAATAACTATTTCATGTTTAAAATTTATAGTTTCTGCCCAGGAATGTTAGGAGCACAAAAGAACTGATCTTGATACATTGTTCATCTTCTTTCTGATACCAGAATGAAAAGACTGAGATTTTGTAATCTGCAGCTCTGGGCTGAATTAAGCACTTGCAACAGAGGTGTAACTGGATTATATCACTGTCTTCCTATTATTTTTACAGATCAAAGAAGAGCACAAGTAGATACTCATATTGTAAGGCATTCAAAACAGATGGCTGGTTTCTTTCTGTAAAGATTTGTGCTTTTCAGCAAAACAATTGCAAAAAGGCCATCATTCATTTCTACCAAATGAGATTATTCCAGGCCTGTGTCTTATTTTCTCCTTTGATTTGCAGCTGAATATGATCCACTGGTGGCTTGGTCTTTGTAGCAAGTAGGAATTTCAACAGAATTATTGTTTGTGGACAGTTCCAGGAAAGTTGCAGCTTACAGCTTGTGTGACGAAGTCTGTACCACCTCTCAATTAGTCTGTCACTTAGATTTCTTATAGCAGTTGTTCACACCCCACAGTGAAATAATGTAAGGCCAAAAGCTTCTGCAGACTGTTAATATGATGGTGGTGACATAAAGGAGAAGGGAGCTGAGCCCTGGCACTCACAGGCAGGATAGAGACAGAAGAGGAATAGCTGCAGCCAGGCTGGGTGGGTTGCTGCCAGCACCATTTAGTTGTTAGGAAGAAAGAAACAGAGGCAGGGGAGATGTACAACATTAGAGAAAGAATAAATTAATATGTTGCTTTCCAATGTATTAACTATGAAAATAAGCTCAAGAGTGATATGACTAAAGTCAAAACTGGATAGGGCATGTAGCCAATCCTGACGCTATATTTTCCTGGCTGGAGAACTTCGTAGTTACTGATGGAGATGTCGGGATTCACAGTTGCAACTCATAGTAGGCTCACTACAGGCAGTCCAACTATAGCCAATTGTTTAATGTGACATAGTGATAAGAATTACTATATAAATACATATGTGTAAATAGATGTATTTCGTCATGGGGATTTGCACTTCACTGTAGAGCAAACAACTGTAAAAAGCACTCCTAAAGATGGATGAACCAGGCATTTGCTTATCTTCTTGTGGCCTCACTGTGTCATGTAGCAGGTAGAGAGGTAGAAGACCAGAATGAAGACCCAGTGTTAGAGAGGGATGAGACAAAGATTTCTATCACCTGCAGGCAGGGAGGTTATAGTTCCTCTGAACAGGAAAAGCACTGATTGTGTTCTCTGATAGACTACTTAAGAAATACCTTCTGTTTTCCATTAGCGATGTAACACAGAGCAGGGAGGCAGAAGAATGTAGTTGCTGATACATAAGCATTCCCACGGAAACATGCTCCCAGTGCATGTGCTGCAGTGTTCTGCTTTTGAAAAAAAGCGTATTAGCTACTGTTGGCCTTTATCCCTTGTAACAGGAAGAAGCAATAGACAAAATACACTACAGCAAGCAATTCGTCAACTTTCTTGTTCACTGTTATATAGGTAACAAGAGCTAGAAAGTTTAAATGGATTAGAACTACAAGCAGGTTCATAGAATCATAGAATCATTAGGGGTTGGAAGGGACCTTGAAAGATCATCCAGTCCAATCCCCCTGACACAGCAGGATCACCTAGACCAAGTCATACAGGAACACATCCGGGCGAGTCTTGAATGTCTCCAGAGAAGGAGACTCCACAACCCCCTGGGCAACCTGTTCTAATGCTCCATTACCCTCATACCACTTAAAATGAGAATTCTGAGATCCCATTTTCAAAAATACAGAATCAAGCTAGTTTCTAGCAACTTTTGCTACTGTATATTAAAAAAGAATTTGCATAGTTATGACACATAATACAGTTGTTTACAAACAAATCAACTGAATAATAATACAAACACTCAGAAAACAGACACTGGTATAGGTCAGAGACTCCTAAAATTTAATTGAGGCTGGAAAAGCCCTCTGAGATCATCATACCCAACATAGGATCACAGAATCGTAAGGCATCATAAGGGACTTGGAAAGATCATCTAGTCTAACCCCCCTGACACAGCAGGATCACCTAGGACCACCACACAGGAACATACCCAGGCAGGT
>VZRI01005805.1:0-11760 GCA_013397515.1 Upupa epops | reverse complement strand
CGCCAGGTCCCTTTCTCCTACACTGCTCTCCAACAGGTCAGTCGACAACCTGTACTGGTCCCTGGGGTTGTTCTTGCCCAGATGCCAGACTCTACACTGACCCTTCTTGTACCTCATTCAGTTTCTCTCTGCCCAGCTCTCTAGCCTGTCCAGGTCTCGCTGAATGGCAGCACAGCCTGCTGGGGTGTCAGTGACACCACCCAGCTTTGTGTCACCAGCAAACTTGCTGACAGTGCACCCTAATCCCTCCTCCAAGTCATTAA
This sequence comes from Upupa epops, assembly GCA_013397515.1. Classification (NCBI taxonomy): domain Eukaryota; kingdom Metazoa; phylum Chordata; class Aves; order Bucerotiformes; family Upupidae; genus Upupa; species Upupa epops. Next base: position 11,497 of record VZRI01005805.1, on the reverse strand, counting down.
TGAATACATTGAAGAGGACTTGTCCCAGTACCAATCCTTGGGGGACTCCACTGGTTACAGGCCTCCAACTAGACTCTGTCCCACTAACCACTACTCTCTGGCTTCTATTCTACAGCCAGTTCATGATCCACCTCACTACCCAATCATCCTGTCCACACTGTCTCATTTTGGCCACAAGGATGCTCTGTGAGACTCTGCCAAATGCCTTACTGAAGTCAAGACAGACCACGTCCACCTCTCTGCCATCATTATCCACCTGGTTATGCCCTCATAAAAGGCTATCAGGTTGGTCAAGCATGACTTCCCCTTGGTGAAGCCATGCTGACTGTCCCGAATGACCTTCTTGTCCTTGATGTGCCTAGAGACAGCACCCAGGACAAATTTTTCGAAACATGTTTAATTACACCCACAGAAGGCTACTTGGACTTACTGCAGGAATACATTTCATTTTCTTGTTGATATTCTAATTGTCAATATTCTAAATCAGACTATGCAGTTTCACAGCTTGCTGTAACTTATTTAAAATCTTAACATAATGGATGACTAATACACTTAGAGGAATTAAATTCTTACATTAAGTAAATTTTAATATATTGAAGTGGAAGAATTTAGGTGTAGATTGTACCCTACTCTGCCCATCCTGTTTTGCCCCACAGTTATGCTGCTGGGTTGCTGGATTCCAAAGAAGTTTGAAAGACAAAAGAAAACTTAGACAAATAAAAGCAAGCATGTTCTGATCTCAACTTGCAATTAAGTACAAGTTTCTTTCCTCTTTCTCAGCTAGCAGAGGTCTATGGACTGTTCCAGAAGGAAGGTATGGGATGTATACATGCTGCAGTTACATTTAGGAGTGAGGTTCTGGACAAATACTCTTGCTTTTGTAAACAAAGAATAGGTGAAACAGGTAAAATGCAAGTTGTTAGTAGACACCCTCTTCGGCTGTGACAAGGTACCTCATTCCTGAGTGTTTGAATTCCCCCACCATACAGTTAAAAGCTTCTCACCGTCCTGCCAGTGTTCTGGTTCTGATTTACAGTAGTCCCTACTGCTCCACACTTCGTTCCCCGCAAGCTTTTGCTTCACAGTCCTTAGTGAGCAAAGGTTTCCAGTGTCATGAAAAAGCACTTCTGGATTTGTTATGTAGAAAAATACTTTTTAACTACTAGCTTATTTTCAGTGCTTTGGGAATCCTACCAACCCACTGCAATTCTTTGCTTCACCTGCATTCTTGGGGAAAAGATTTTATTTAAACAGAGGGAACTAATGACAGCTACTTTTCCTGTTTTGTGTTTTCTCTGTTCATTTTTTCTGGTCTGGATTTTTCCCAAGGTGAAGAGGGTGAACTCTGGAAATCATTAATCCATGGGATTTGTTCATGGTGTATAAAAATTTCAAAACTAATTTGCTACATTAAAATTATTTCCTAATTGATTCTGTCAGAAATTAACTGAATAAGACAGTTCTGTCAAAACAGCTGGAATCTCTTGCAGCTCCTCACACGTGTTGTTTTGTTTTGTTTTATGAGGAGAAAGATTTAAATCCTTTTTTGAAAAAAATAGCAAATATAAAGAAGCTTAGCCTATCCACGAATTTTTGTTTTGTGGTCTTCTAAAGAAACCAAGCATCTCTGTGCAGCAATGAACTGAGCTGAACTGAACTGAGGTCAGGCAATGTCTTTTTGAGAACTTTCTTATGTTTCTATTTAAAATAATGAAGGGAAGACATCAGCAATAAATTGTGCTGAATTTGAGAAAGCTTTGCACTTTCTGAGCCAAATTCATGTCTCATAAAACTCCCTTGCATTCAATAGTTACGAGATGATTGTACTTGTACCCCTATGTTTGTTGCCAAATGAACACAGTCTGAGCAAGAAAGCATAATTCAGTTTGCCATGCAAATACTTGCAGGCTGTATCATTCCGTATCTTACTTGATTCTCGTATCTCCCAATATTTGATATTTTGCTGTGTAGACAGAATTGTCTTGTCTAGCAATATCTATAATAAAACCCAGATAGAGGGAGGCATCAGAGGAAGGACCCACTACAATGTACTCCATCCCTTGGTAATTTGTCAAGTTCTCCTTGGAAGGATTTGCTTTTAACAAGCATGTGTATTTACCCAGACATTGAGCCTATCTTGTCCTGCGTAATGGTAGTTTGGGAGGTTAGTTCTGTTGGGCAGCATAGTTGCATCTGTGTATAGCAGTATTTGAAAACAGTTCTCCATGCTCACATGAAAAATGTGATTAATGAAAGTCCTTTTTACAGAACCACAGAATTACTGAGTCTGGAAAATACCTCTAAGATCACCAAGCCCAGCCTATGACCTAATGTGCCCGCATAAGCTAGACCAGGGCACTAGGTGTCACATCCAGTCTGTCCTTAAACACCTCCAGCGATAGGGACTCCACCACCTCCCTGGGCAATCCATTCCAGTGTCTAACCACCCTTTCTGTGAGGAAGAGCTTCCTCACATCCAATCTCATCATGCAGCTTCAGGCCATGTCCTCTCATCCTGTCAGTAACTGGCTGGGAGAAGAGCCTGACCCCCCACCTGTCTACAGCTTCCCTTCAGGTAGTTATAGTGAGTGATAGGGTTCCCCCTGAGTCTTCTCCAGGCTAAACAACCCCACATTCCTCAGCCTCTCCTCATCAGATTTTCCCTCCAGTCCTTTCCCCAGTCTCCTTGCTCTCCTCTGGACCTACTCCAGTATCTCAATCTATTTCTTGAAGCAGGGGGCCCAAAACTGCCGCTAGTACTTGAGGGGAGGCCTCACCAGTGCCCAGTACACAGGGAAAATTACGTCCCTAGTGCTGCTGGGCACACTATTCCTGATACAAGCCAGAATGCTGTTGGCCTTTTGTGCCCCCTGGGCACACTACTGACTCATATATATAGCTACTTGTCATCCACTAGTACTGCTAGGTCCCTCTCTGCCTGATATATTTGTTATATCCAGTCTGAAGTTTTGAGGGGATCTTTGGTGGTGTTTGGGGATTTTGGTTGGTTTTTTTTTTTAGAATTCCTTTTTTTTTCTATGCCATTGCAGAATCTACGAAGAACACTCAAGTTCCTTTGAACATGCTAGCAACATAGAGCAATTCTCAGATGAGTTAATTCATTGGAAGCTCTCTTAAAACCAGTGGTATAAAAACAGAGAAATTTACTTTGACCTCAAGATTCTATTCTTCTTCTTGATATAGCAGTTCTGTCAGGGACTCAGAGATCTATGGGGAACTTGAGAAAAACCTGCTGAGTTATTTGATTGCAAAATGAAGACCACTTAGGTGCATTACTGGTCCATTTATTATGTAGTGAATGTATGTATACATGCAGCAATGTGCAAGCAGGGTAGTCAGTCTAGTGGGGAGAAGGGCAGCAGTCATGCCAGCGCCAAGTATATGTGTGGCACTTTGTATGTGTAGCACTGTGTCAAGAAGATGCTGTTTTCTTTTTTTTTGTTTTATTTTTCCTTCCTCAGAGCAATCATCGACACATATCTGTGAGGAAGAGTTTATTGCTGTTGATCTACAATCAACATGCATGTTGATGAGTGATTCTGATGAGTAAGGAGGGAGCTTTAACAAGATCAACCAATGTAGCTGGGAAACAAGCTTTTCTTTTTTCTGAGTGTGTGTAAGACTTGATTCAAAATCACAGAATATTCCTATCATGTAGGACTTGCTAGATGACCAAGTCCAACCATCCCCACACCCGCAAATACCTAAATACCTGATCTGTCAAGGTGTCACATTTTCACAGTAATAAGAGAATTTGCATTCAGCTCCAGTATCCTGCCAATTTTCAGGCCAGAACTTCTTTATTCTCTCTCTTTCTCCTCTCCTTTTTCTTAATATATAGTATGAGAATGGGACAGTGACACCAATTCTGGTAAGCCACCAAGATACTGATTTTGTCAGGGATGTTGTATGTACCAAATCCTAACTACCTAAAAAACAAAGGTGCAGAGACTCAAGAAAGGCAAACACTCATGTTAACAACCAAAAAGTTCATGACAAAAATTACTGATGTGTATTACAGAGGATCGGAATCACAGAGTCACAGAATAATCATGGTTGGAAAGGACCTCCTAGTTCACCAAGGCCAACCGTCCCCACACCAACAAAAACCTAAATACCTCAGAGATTGAAAACCACAAAATACCCCCCCCCATGCCTGCCACTCTAGCAGGTCACAAAGCACTGTGTCAACACACTTCTTAAATACCTCCAGGGATGGGAACTTGGCTACCTCCCTGGGAAAGCTGTTCCAGTGCCTCACCACTCTTTCTGTAAAGAAATTCATCCGAAGATCTAATCTAAACCTCCCCTGCTTCAGCTTCAGACCATTGCCCCTGGTTCTGTCATCAGTCACTAAGGAGAAGAGGCCAACACCCACCTCTCTACAACCTCCCTTCAGGTAGTTGTAGAGGGCAGTGAGGTCCCCCATCATCCTCCTCTTCTCCAAACAAAATGAGCCCAGCTCCCTCAGCCTCTCCTCATACAACTTGTTCTCCAAACCACTCACAGGCTTGTTAGCTCTCCTCTGGACGTGTTCCAGCATCTCCGTGTCTTTCCTATCATGAGGGGCCCAGAACTGGACACAGTGCTCAAGATGAGTCCTCACAAGGGCACCATAACTTCCTTTCTCCATGCTATTCCTGATCCAGGCCAGGATCCTGTTGGCCTTCTTGGCCACCTGAACACACTGCTGGCTCATATGAAACTGGCTGTCTACCAGCACCCCCAGGTCCTTTTCTGCTGGGCAGCTTTCAAGCCACTCATCCCCTAGCCTGTAGCGTTGCCTTGGGGTTGTTGTGACTGAAATGCAGGACCCAGCACTTGGCCTTATTGTCCCTCATACAATTGGCCTCAACCCATCTATCCAATCTATCTATCTATCTATCTGTAGAGCCTTCCTACCCTCGAGCATATCAACACTCCTACACAATTTGGTGTGGTCTTCAAACTGACTGAGGGTGCTCTCAATCCCCATGTCCAAGTCTTGTTGCTAAGTAGAAATTTAGATGTTTTTTGAAGCTAGCTAAGGTTCTGCATGGGAAAAGTGGTTTCCTTAGAAAATAAGAGAATATTAACAGGGAGAAAGTGATCGAGTTGTTAGCCTTTCTGTTGGGGGAAAGAAAATTTAAATCAAGTAGTTGTGGTGAATGAGTGCTATTACCCATTAATTAACACCATACTTTATCCCACAGATGACTATGGATAGTCAATATGGCATTTGTTTCCGGCAGGCCCTAGTGCAGTTGTACCACCCATGCACTGTTGTGGTTTTTTTCCTATTACCATCTAAATGTTTTTGCATATTTACATTAGACACTGCCTAGACAAACTTTGAGACACTACAGTCTCTGTATGAGGGGTATGTCCATCTTTCACAGTGAACGTTTGGATAGGTCTCTCCCTTTTCTTATCTCTGCAACAAATAGCTATGTCTTTAAATGCAGGCTTACCAAAAAAACTTGTAAATACGTTTACTCTTATTTCAGCTGACTGCTGTACAGCAGCAGCAGCAGGACTGCCACTGAAGAAGCGTTAATTTCATTCTAAAGCGATTTGTTCCCCAATGACTCATAAAACTACAATCAGATTCGCATTTGTCCTGCTCAAAGATTGCCAAAAATAATAAGCACAATCTCAAGAAACCTGCACACGGTGCTTCCAAGTTAAATTTGTTTTGAACTATGTTCTTAAGTGCCCTTATCAGTTAGTAGAGATGGTCTGGGTTTGTATCAGAGATTGTCAGGCATTTCATGTTTCTGTTTCAGAGCTGTAGCCTTTTTTAGTGAAACGTTGTCAAACCAAGCTGGCCATTAACAGTATTCTGATCTTCAGAGTACATTAAGCAGACGTCAATCTGTGCATTGATAAGGATGGCCTGATAGGGATCAGGGCAATTATTGAAGCAGGGCTAGTTTAGAAGATATTCCTGGATCTGGTCTGTTTACCCATTGTTTTCCTGGAAAGCTTTAGAGCCCTGAGCTGATGATGAGAACATAATGTGGTTTATGAATCCAGCACTGCCCTGCTTTTTCACTTAGCAAATGCTCTTACACCCTCTTGAGATAAGGCAGTGGCAGCTCTGCTGTGTGGGAAGCACTGTGCCTCTTGCTAAGTGGGCAGTTCAAGTTAGATATGGCAGGAACGCAGATATAAGGGTATTTCCTACTTGACTGGCAGGATTTAATGGATCCCAAGTGAGAGGAATGATTGCTCTGTGAACAGCTTTGGGAGGACTGCTAGTTAAGAACTTTCACACGCCTCACTTGGCCTCGTTCCAGCTTGAGGTAAGGGGGAAGGGTACAGAAGGAATGTGCTTGGACAGGGGATGGGGCTTATCCCCGAGCAATGAAATTTTATAGATGTATGAAAATCTCTCTTTGTTACTTGCTGAATAGCTTTGCTTTCTCTTTCTCAGGGACGGTTTCTATTCACAAAGAAGAGCTTGTTGACAAGTGTGATTCTTTTCAGACTGAAACCTGTACATCTGATAGATACTCAATAGACAGATACTTAATGCAACCACTGCATTGATTGGACAGGCAGGTGCTAGACATTGACTACTTATTTTCAAATTTTTAAAGAAAGCAGTATTTTTAAATGGTGTGATACTCCATCACTCTACAGTCCATGGACATACCAAACAATAAGAAAAGACAGGAAAGACATGAGTTAAATTATTATTAATTACTATTAAATTTATTCACCTGCCTAGGCACTATGATTTCAAATCATAATCTAGGCTGCCCAAACTACAAGAAATTTGGGTAAATTGAGCAGACAACTAAAGTTGGTGGAGATAATTGAGTGAATACAGTTGTGCTTGGTGTTGGAAGTGAAATGTAACTGTGTGGGGGCTAGTAAAATAACTGTTCTTTTTGCCGTGTTTACAGGAGAGCAAAGTATTCTGTCCTGCTGCGGTTTACAATCTTGATACATCCAGCCCTTATTTTTATAGGTGTGTTTATATCTGCAAACAGATGTTGCCCCAAGGCTGCACACAGCAATAGAGCTTTTAATAAAGCATGTGAGCTCACTCTCCAGGTTTCTTGTCTATCTCTTGTACCACAACTGCCATGTTACTGTGGCTTTTTGTAGCTGCTGCCAGCCTAATGCTCTGCTGCAGGCTGCTGAGCACAACTACAATCTGTAGGACAAGGAGCTTGATGTTAGCTAGCTGCTTAGCCATTGCTCTCAGATCCTCTGACTCTACAGAAATTAATCCATGTAGAACAGTGTTAGAATCAAATAAGTGAGCCCTGACAGCCTTATTAAAAGAGGTCGAAGTCATAACACCATGTTCCTGTTGACTCAGAGTATCTCACTCCTCATTCATTAGCAGAGTTAGAGATATCCTATTGAAAAGATACCCCCAGCCTGCTAACAAACTAAAGGTGCAGCCCCTGCCTGCTTGGGAACAACTTGTGAATATCATGACAAGGCTTCTGAGCTCTCCTAGCTGGAAGACATCAGTGCCTGTAGCTTCAGCACCTCATTTCATGGCTGTAGAGGCGCTAAGAGAAATTCTAGATTTTTTTTTTTCCTCAGCTGTAAACCATAGAGTCTTGTATTACTGTGGTTTTGAATGCACACCCACAAACACCTAGAACAATATGAAGCAGTGTTCTTGTGGTAGGGCATAGTGAGGGATTCCTGGTGAGGATTTATGCCCTTAAGCTCTACAGTTTTGTAAAGCAAATGAAAAAACACTATTAATGGGAACTGAATTACTCCAGTTTGGATTGCAGGAGCAGGAATTCAATTCAGTTTGGGTAAAGTATAATGAAATCAGAGTACTTATCCTTATCTTCTATTTTTTTAGATGTTGTGTAGAGAGTCTGGCTTGCATGATAAATGAAAGTCATTGCCTTTTCAGAATTATAGAATACTATCTGTTAACTAAAGAAAGAATTATGGAAAATTAACTTCCTGATTCAGATATGTCTTTATCCAGTTTCTACATTCATCTTAAAAGCAAACACCCTCACATCATTTGAAGCTACTCTGTTTAGAAAATGTTTGTTGCATACTTACGTCACACTTAAATGTTTGTTGGCAAAACCAGATCCAATGTATGTTGCTATTGCCTTAGTTGTGGACAGACACATCGTATTAGGAAAATTAGCTTTCCTTAAAGCAAGAGAGTTGAAGTAGTTAACAGAAGCACTGCTGGATAGACAACACAGTTAATGTATCCGATTTAATACTGTTACATTTTTCACCCATATAATTCTTCCTTAGATTAATCAGACAGCTATCATCACCCCCTTCCCTAGTGTACTTGGTTTCTTTCTGCTTCAGCTGGGTCATTGCTGGGTTATGGAATTGGAGTACTGATGGGGAGAGAGATGTTCAGGGTTCTTTCACTATGAACCTGAACAAGATAGTAACTTAGAGGTTTATCTTTGCCTTCTCCACTGCTTTAGTCTCAGGCTGTTTCTCGCTGGTTTTGTTCTCTTATTTCAGATAATTCAGCCCCTGTTAGAACTTGATCAGAATCGCAGCAAGTTGAAGTTGTACATTGGACATCTGACAGCCCTCTGCCATGACCGTGACCCCCTGATTCTGCGTGGACTCACCCCACCTGCTTCCTACCACCTAGATGATGACCGGGCAGCTTGGGAGAAAGAGCTGCAGAAGATGACCCAGGAGGAGGTGAGTTTGTGGTCCAAAGTTCTGAACAAGTAAGACCTGATTTAGGTCTTACTGATATGCCACACCAAAATGCTGGGAATCATTTTGTGAGTGGTGAACACGGGTAGCAAAGATCCACTCTTCACCCGATAGGAGGATTTGATAATTTTTTGATGCATTGCTGTTTAATTCATCTGTTCTTTTTGCTGTACTTGAGGGTATATATCTGCACGCTCATGGGAAATCAAACCGCAAGATATCACTTTTGACATATTTTACCTGATAACAAATTTTAGCTGCCCTGTATAACTTACTGTGGCCATAGGGTTCTTAAATCATTTTATAATGACACTACCTGTTCACATTTTAATTGGCTCACTTTCATGTGCCAGTTCACTTTATGGAAATGAATACAATGAACACCCAAATCAAGATTTGGACCTTTGCCTTCCTTTATCCCTTCACTGGCTGTTTTTATCTCTTACTTTGGACTACAGTTCATCAACCTCAACTCTTTTTTTACTGTTCTCTCCTTTTAATCTTTTCAATCTTTTCATTTTATTCCTGTATTGCCTTATCTTAGATTTTATTAGTTAGGCTACTGTAAGGAACTAGAAACAAACATGAGTAGTTTTGTCTTTTCTACCCTGACTTCTGATTATGATGCAGAATTCTTATGTTGTTGGCTCTCTTATGTCTGTACCAAACACTCTCCAGTATGCACACATACTAGTTAAAACTATGCTGGTAAAAGTGGCTCTGTGGCTCAATGAATGCTGTCTTGAGCCTTCCCTGAATGCTTCAGCTCTGGTTTTCTTCTCTTCTGATGTTTAAGCTCATTTCCTTGCACTTTCAACTCAAGGCTGAATTTTGATCCAAAAATTGGATAAAGCAGCTCAGCAGCCAAATGTCAGCAGGCTGTTCTAACAATTCAGAAAGAAGAACAGACCTCTGATGATACATATGCCTGGAACAGGGTCTAGATGTTCCAGGATAATTGATCTCTGTCTTCATCCATTGATATGATTCAGCGTGTGCTGTATTCCTCCATTTGTCTTCACCTGCCTGACACATTTCTTTTCCCGGCAGAGCCCACTAACCCCTCAACTCCAGAGTTAGCATTTTATTTACCTCTTGGGTTCTGTAAGTGCTGACTCAGGACTACATTTTTTCCAATATAACGCACACCATCCTCATAAAGAAAGAGATACAGCTCCTGCATCACAGATCAAAACACAAGGCGTACTGTTGTGAACTGCCTTGCATGTCAGATTGCAATGAGGCATTGAATGCTGAAACATATAGCGCATCTGGAAGGTACCTCCTACGACAATAGTAAAGGCTGAATGTAGGCGAAGTTTGGGTATCCCTGAAATAGATTGACTGGTTTCCTATAGCTGTGATGGTCTTTGAATGTAATCAGGATCTGTGGGGACAGATGCTTTCTTCTATTTGATGAGAAGAATCTAGATAGGAAAGCAGAAAACGCTTTCTTTGCAAAAGTTCTTCTTAATAAACGGTCAGCCCAAACCAGCATCTGTTTCTTCCAGTTCTGTGTGCCGGTCTAATAAAGGGTAATATTTCTCATTCAAATTTTGCTAGCCCATTAGCAACATCTATAGTTTACACAGTAAAAAAGGTATTTAAGAAAAAAAATCTAAGTTGTCCTGGAGAAGAGAGTTCTGGCCTCTCCTATTGTTGTCTTAATTCTGTATTGCTGTTGTCATAGTTTTTTAAAGTAACTACTCCATAACTAACGTCTGCTAAAATAAAATGCAGCAGTCTCCTGCACTTTCCCACACTCACATTTTCTTGAGGAAGACTCAGTTGCAAAACACAAACTAATGTTGTATTTCAATTGGCAAAGCAGATTTTTCATGCCAGTCATGGAGTTCTTCTGACTCTAGCTGCAACGTTTCCTTTGTGCTTTAAGTATTCCCATTGGGGGTGCAAATCAGTTCTCCAAATTTGCAGAAGCTCTTCACAGAATACCCATTTTGCATCTTTGGAATGTTAATGAGTTTTGTAAATGACTTCAAATCCGGTGCATTAAATTCACTCCTGTCCCTTCTAATATGATCTTCTGTAGATAATGCTTCAAAAGCCTCAGTGGGAAAAAATTAATCCTCTTGAATGCTAAGAAGTGCTAATATGATTAGGGAGGATACATTCAACAGAACACCAATCGTATTTAAGAATGATGCCAATATAGTCACTTCTCACCAATAGGATTATTTACCTTGGGTTGGGGGGTGGGTTTTTTTAATTCAATAGTTGAAAATTCATTTTCATATTGCTTCTTTTGGAGCCATGATTTCCCATTGCAGCAACTGTTTATTATTGGAAAAGGTCGATCTTGCTGTGTTTCATCATAGCAGATATACCCTATAGCTCTATCACTTGTGCAGTGGAGGCTGTGATACAAATAGAGCCATTTTTTTGTGGCTGCGTCTAGTAGGTAATGATTTAGCAAGAGGGTCTGAATCAATTTTGAAAGAGCAGAACGAGAAAAAGAGGGTGTACCACCTTTGGAAAAAGGGCGAAGTCAATCGAGTCATGTATCAAGGAATTGTCAGGTTGTGTAGGAGGAAAATTAGGGAGGCTAAAGCCCAACTCAAACTCAAACTCAGGCTGGCCACTGCTGTTAAGGATAATTGGAAGAGCTTTCACAAATATATCAGTGGAAAAAAGAGGGGTAGTAATAACCTCCACTCCTTACTGGACATGGAGGGAAATCTAGTAACTAGAGATGAGGGTAAGGCAGAGGTACTTAATGCCTCCTCTGCCTCTGTCTTCAACAACAGGGTAGGCTGTCTTCAGAAGGACTGCTTATCTAAACTGGTAG